>JAFFSR010000328.1:2027500-2337500 GCA_017163975.1 Anastatus disparis
CATCATCATCATCATCATCATCATCATCATCATCATCATCATCATCATCATCATCATCATCATCATCATCATCATCATCATCATCATCATCATCATCATCATCATCATCATCATCACATCATCATCATCATCATCATCATCATCATCATCATCATCATCATCATCATCATCATCATCATCATCATCATCATCATCATCATCATCATCATCATCATCATCATCATCATCATCATCACATCATCATCATCATCACATCATCATCATCATCATCATCATCATCATCATCATCATCATCATCATCATCATCATCATCATCATCATCATCATCATCATCATCATCACATCATCATCATCATCATCATCATCATCATCATCATCATCATCATCATCATCATCATCATCATCATCATCATCATCATCATCATCATCATCATCATCATCATCATCATCATCATCATCATCATCATCATCATCATCATCATCATCATCATCATCATCATCATCATCATCATCATCATCATCATCATCATCATCATCATCATCATCATCATCATCATCATCATCATCATCATCATCATCATCATCATCATCATCATCATCATCATCATCATCATCATCATCATCATCATCATCATCATCATCATCATCATCATCATCATCATCATCATCATCATCATCATCATCATCATCATCATCATCATCATCATCATCATCATCATCATCATCATCATCATCATCATCATCATCATCATCATCATCATCATCATCATCATCATCATCATCATCATCATCATCATCATCATCATCATCATCATCATCATCATCATCATCATCATCATCATCATCATCATCATCATCATCATCATCATCATCATCATCATCATCATCATCATCATCATCATCATCATCATCATCATCATCATCATCATCATCATCATCATCATCATCATCATCATCATCATCATCATCATCATCATCATCATCATCATCATCATCATCATCATCATCATCATCATCATCATCATCATCATCATCATCATCATCATCATCATCATCATCATCATCATCATCATCATCATCATCATCATCATCATCATCATCATCATCATCATCATCATCATCATCATCATCATCATCATCATCATCATCATCATCATCATCATCATCATCATCATCATCATCATCATCATCATCATCATCATCATCATCATCATCATCATCATCATCATCATCATCATCATCATCATCATCATCATCATCATCATCATCATCATCATCATCATCATCATCATCATCATCATCATCATCATCATCATCATCATCATCATCATCATCATCATCATCATCATCATCATCATCATCATCATCATCATCATCATCATCATCATCATCATCATCATCATCATCATCATCATCATCATCATCATCATCATCATCATCATCATCATCATCATCATCATCATCATCATCATCATCATCATCATCATCATCATCATCATCATCATCATCATCATCATCATCATCATCATCATCATCATCATCATCATCATCATCATCATCATCATCATCATCATCATCATCATCATCATCATCATCATCATCATCATCATCATCATCATCATCATCATCATCATCATCATCATCATCATCATCATCATCATCATCATCATCATCATCATCATCATCATCATCATCATCATCATCATCATCATCATCATCATCATCATCATCATCATCATCATCATCATCATCATCATCATCATCATCATCATCATCATCATCATCATCATCATCATCATCATCATCATCATCATCATCATCATCATCATCATCATCATCATCATCATCATCATCATCATCATCATCATCATCATCATCATCATCATCATCATCATCATCATCATCATCATCATCATCATCATCATCATCATCATCATCATCATCATCATCATCATCATCATCATCATCATCATCATCATCATCATCATCATCATCATCATCATCATCATCATCATCATCATCATCATCATCATCATCATCATCATCATCATCATCATCATCATCATCATCATCATCATCATCATCATCATCATCATCATCATCATCATCATCATCATCATCATCATCATCATCATCATCATCATCATCATCATCATCATCATCATCATCATCATCATCATCATCATCATCATCATCATCATCATCATCATCATCATCATCATCATCATCATCATCATCATCATCATCATCATCATCATCATCATCATCATCATCATCATCATCATCATCATCATCATCATCATCATCATCATCATCATCATCATCATCATCATCATCATCATCATCATCATCATCATCATCATCATCATCATCATCATCATCATCATCATCATCATCATCATCATCATCATCATCATCATCATCATCATCATCATCATCATCATCATCATCATCATCATCATCATCATCATCATCATCATCATCATCATCATCATCATCATCATCATCATCATCATCATCATCATCATCATCATCATCATCATCATCATCATCATCATCATCATCATCATCATCATCATCATCATCATCATCATCATCATCATCATCATCATCATCATCATCATCATCATCATCATCATCATCATCATCATCATCATCATCATCATCATCATCATCATCATCATCATCATCATCATCATCATCATCATCATCATCATCATCATCATCATCATCATCATCATCATCATCATCATCATCATCATCATCATCATCATCATCATCATCATCATCATCATCATCATCATCATCATCATCATCATCATCATCATCATCATCATCATCATCATCATCATCATCATCATCATCATCATCATCATCATCATCATCATCATCATCATCATCATCATCATCATCATCATCATCATCATCATCATCATCATCATCATCATCATCATCATCATCATCATCATCATCATCATCATCATCATCATCATCATCATCATCATCATCATCATCATCATCATCATCATCATCATCATCATCATCATCATCATCATCATCATCATCATCATCATCATCATCATCATCATCATCATCATCATCATCATCATCATCATCATCATCATCATCATCATCATCATCATCATCATCATCATCATCATCATCATCATCATCATCATCATCATCATCATCATCATCATCATCATCATCATCATCATCATCATCATCATCATCATCATCATCATCATCATCATCATCATCATCATCATCATCATCATCATCATCATCATCATCATCATCATCATCATCATCATCATCATCATCATCATCATCATCATCATCATCATCATCATCATCATCATCATCATCATCATCATCATCATCATCATCATCATCATCATCATCATCATCATCATCATCATCATCATCATCATCATCATCATCATCATCATTATTATTATTATTGGCATTGCTATACAAGTATATGATAAGAGTAATTTCGGAAAAAGGGAACCACCATTCTTTAACGGTCGCGCATCAATTGTCCAATCCAAAAATAATGTGAATTTACAAGGTGTCATAAATTTATATTATGATTCTGATGAACGTCATTATAATACTATTTTAAATATAACCGGAGCAGCGGGTAAAAGATTTTACTGTGAATATTGTGATAAATGTTACAGATATATTGACCAACATAGGTGTTCAAATACATGCCCAAACTGTTTTCTATCCCCATCATGTGAAAAAGAAAATGGTATTATCTTGAAATGTAATGAATGCAATAGAACTTTTTTCAATAACGCTTGCTACAAAAATCACCAAACAAATGGAAACTATAAGGTGAAAAATAAAAAAATTTGCGAACTTATTAAAATTTGCCAAGTTTGTAATAAAGTTATTCATGTTCATAGGGGCAAGCACGAATGTGGGGTTAATTGGTGTAAGCTTTGTCGTGGAAAACATTCTGTTAACGAGTTATGTTATATGCACCCTCTAGCCGCGAATGACGATGCAGACAATGTTCAAAAAAATACAAAGAAAACTCTGTATTTTACGATTTAGAAACACAACAAGATCGAGAGTACAGAAGTCACACCAGCACGCGATTGCACGTTCCCAACCTCTGCGTTGTACAGCAAACATGCGATGATTGTTTGCAGAATAATGATTATTCTCAAAGATGCGATACTTGTGGTATTCGAGAGCATGTTTTTCAAACAAACCCAATTAAGCAATTCTTAGATATGTATATACGCGATAGAACAGATTTTAAGCAAATTATATGCATTGCACACAATGCTGGTGGTTTTGACGCACAATTTATGCTGAAAAAGTTAGTAGAAAAATATAGTCAAACATCACCCCAGGTGATTCTTAACGGACAAAATATAATTTTGCCACAATGCGGAAGAACAAAATTCATCGATAGTTTAAATTATTTCCATATGAAATTAAGCGCATTAACGGAAACATTCGGCTTACCGGCTAGCGCGAAAAAGGGCTACTTTCCTCATCTGTTTAATAAAGTTGAGAACGAAAATTACGTAGGTCCATTGCCCGATACGCATTTTTACGCGCCTGATTCCATGTCGTGCACGGAAAGAGATACCTTTTTTACGTGGTACGATTCCGAAACATTGAGCGGACGCGTATTCGATTTTAAAAATGAAATCGTAGAATATTGTCGTATGGATGTTTAAATTTTAAGACGCGCATGTTTGGCCTTTAGAAAAATTTTCTTAGACGTAAGACAAATCAGTCCATTTACATCTGCAACTACTATCGCAAGTGCATGTTCTCTCGTTTATAGAAAAAATTTCTTATTACCTAAGAGTATTGGAATTATACCTCCTGCAGGCTATCGACGCTGTGATAAACATTCTCAGAAATCAATTGAATGGTTATTAGCATGTGAACGAGAAATCGGTCGTGAAATTATTTATGTTGGTAGGGCGAGAGAATTCAGGTTACCTGAAGGTTTTCTCGTAGATGGATTTTTGCCCACTTCATCGGAAAATCAGAATGAAAAGGGTATAGTTTTTGAATACGAAGGTTGTTACACTCACGGTTGTCCCAAATGCTTTGATAAAAATCGAGATACACCCATCGCTTTTGGACGTACGTTTAATGAAGTTTATGAAAATACATGGATAAAAATAAATAAAATTCGAAAATGCGGATATGAGGTTCGCTGCATATGGGAATGCGAATTCGATAAAATTAAACTTGAGAATCCAGAAATAGCTGAATACGCGCGCAATCATTCTTTAATGAGTAATATTACTTTAAATCCTCAAAAAGCATTTTTTGGCGGAAGAACTGAAAATATAATTCCATATTATAAAATTAAGGAAGGTGAAAAAATTAAATACACAGATATATGCTCCTTGTATCCTTACGTTTGCAAACGTGGACGATATCCCGTTGGACATCCAAAAATTTACATTGGAAATGAACTAACTGGAAGAAAATAATAATGATTTGCAACGCGTTGAGGGACTGGTCAAGTGTAAAGTCTTACCACCGCGAAACCTGTACTTACCTTTGTTACCCGTTAAAATGCACGGTCGTTTGTTATTTGCTCTTTGTCGATCTTTTTGCGAAGAAATGCGAGGAAGCGACTGTAATCACGAAAATGCTGGTGAACGAGAATTTACGGGTACTTGGGTAGCCGACGAATTACGTAAAGCTGTCGAACTTGGCTACCGTATAACGAAAATATACGTCATATGGAAATACGAAATGACACGCTTTGACGGTATTAACAAGGGTCTTTTTGCTGGATACGTAAATACGTTTTTGAAAATAAAACAAGAAGCAAGCGGATGGCCTGCCTGGTGTGTAAATGACGACGATGAGAAATTGCGATACTTGGATGAGTATGAAAAAAACGAAGGTATTCGATTAGATCGCGAGAAAATAGAAAAAAATGCTGGTCTAAGAGCTGTAGCAAAACTTTCTTTAAATTCTTTTTGGGGAAAGTTTGGACAACGCAGCAACTTAAAACAAACGGAAATCGTGAAATCGCGCGAAAATCTCTTGCGATTATTAACCTCTCCTGACAAAGAAGTTCTAAGTATTTTACCTGTAAACGACGATATTTTATACGTTCATTGGCAGCTTAGAGAAGAAGCCGTTGAAGCATCATCCAACACAAATGTGGTAATAGCAGCATTCACAACTGCGCAAGCCAGGCTAGAATTGTACAAACACATGGAAAAGCTTGATAGACGTACTCTGTACTGTGATACCGATTCGTGTATTTTTGTAAAAAAGGACGATTCAGATGAATACGAGCCAGCCTTGGGAAACTTATTGGGTGATATGACGGATGAATTAAGATCTTACGGTCCTGGTACTTACATAGATACCATGATGTCTGCAGCACCAAAGTTTTACGCTTATCGTGCTGTGACACCGTCAGGAAATACTTATGAATGTTGCAAGATTAGGGGAATAACTCTAAATTTCAAAAATTCATTAAAAATAAATTTTGGTAGTATTAAAACGCTTATAGACGAGGTATTTGCGAGAAAGCTTAGAGAAGAGAATGAGAAAGAGACGAATGAAAACGAAATACGATTGAATTTTAAATCTATACGACGCACACCTTACCACGAGGTCATAACAAGAGAAGAATTCAAAACCTGTAGCGTTGTTTTGAAAAAAAGACGATATGTTTCCTTATCGCTTTCTCTTCCTTTTGGTTACAAGAGTGAATGAACAAAATATGAATGATAAAAAATAATAAAAAAATTCCATGAAATTTATTTTATTTTAGAAAACAATTATCAATAATTCATAAACGCTAACAATACGCTAACACCCCGCGCGGTGATAAGCTTATACTTTTCTTATTTAGCTGATTAACGCGGAAAATAAGCTTATTCCCGCACACGTGTTGAATAAGCTAATAAAAAACACGTGTGCCCGCGCCGCCGCCGCCGCCGCCCTCCCTACATCACAACTACTCAACTTGAAAAAAAATAAAATAAAATAAAGAGGGGTTTCAACATAAAAGTATAAAACTTATGCCTCCTGTATTCAGTATTCGAAATGGATACACGATGGAAACATCCCTTTACGTGTATAATTTCGGGGCCTACTATGTGTGGGAAAACTGTTTTTGTAAAGCGATTTCTCTGTAATTTGCCACAAATGTGCGATGTGAATTTTGATCGTATTCTCTTTTATTACGCCGAGTGGCAAGAAGCATACCGTAGCGAGTTTAAAGTAGGTGGTAATCAACGCATCGAATTTCGAGAAGGCTTACCGCAAGCTACAGACTATTCCAATGACAATGATAAGAGAAAATTACTCATACTCGACGATCTGATGCGTGAATCATCGAATAATACAGTACTTGATTTATTCACAAAAGGTTGTCATCATAAAAATATCAGTGTAATTTTCATCACGCAAAATATTTTTCATAGGGGACCAAATCAGCGCGATTTATCGTTGAATTCAAATTATATTGTGTTGTTCAAAAATCCGAGAGATTGCGCGCAAATACAATTTCTCGCTCGACAAGTTTACCCTGAGGATCCAAAGTTCTTGCAAGAAGCCTACAGGCATCGATGCCTGTAGTAGGCCATTTAGCTATCTTTTATTGGATTTGAAACAAGATACTCCAGATGAGTTTCGCTTTCGCACTGACATATTTCCCGATGACAAGTTGCACTATGCTTACGTGCCTAAATTTTCATCGAGATTCAGGTGAGCATGAAGAAATAAAAAGAAAAAAGCATCCATAGCGGAGAAGCAGTCTTCAAATAGCGATGGCTGAGACAACATCAATGGCTCCATCTGAAACAAAAAGAAAACCAGGAGGAGGAGGAAAGAGAAAAAGTTCCATCAAGTCTAGCACCTGCTGTTGGCCGGGGAAATTATATTCAAAAAAGCACGTTGCACTTTTAAATGCTCTGAGCCACGCTGATAGTCAACAGCGCTCAGCTTTGATTTGTACAGCCGATAAAAATCTCATAAAGTGTATTTGCGAGTGTGCACTGAATGTATTGCAAGGTGTTGTAAAATTAAAAATTCATGAACAAAACCGTTTAAAAAAACACAAAACTATATTAAGAAAATTAGTAAAAAGTGGAAGAAAAACAGCTGGTGGTGCTGGTGCTTGGAAAGCTAAAAAACGTACTATAATTCAGAGTGGTGGTTCTTTTTTACCACTTCTATTGGCTCCACTGATAAGTACAATTTTTTCCAAATTTTTAGGAAACAAAAATTAATTTTCTTTCAAGGCAAAACAAAAAATTATGAAACGCGCTCGAAAAATGGTCATTGTCCCCGAAAAAACTCTGGAACAAATACAAGGTTTTTCGCAGCAGCAGCAGCAGGGAGGAGCTGTGCCTATAATTAATTCTTCGACGAATAGCTCAACTGAAAATATTGAAAAAACTATACAGACACCTGGTGATAATTTAACACGGCTTGATTCGGAAATGTATAAAATTATTCATTCTAAAAGTTTTAGCAGTGAGCGAGAAAAGTGTAAAAATTATTTGCAAGTTTTGAGGCGTTATTTATTTTTCAAAGATAAGGAACGTATGGATGATGGTGAAATAGGTCGAGATATTGACGAAATTGAAGCTACACTGACACCTCTAACAGAAGAAAAAATACTCGATAACGTGCCTAAAATTTATGCTAGAAAAGCATGACTTTTACTAAAACATTAGCGAACTTTTGAGCCAGATCGATTGGGATAGTATGAAATGGGAAATGAGAAATGGGATAGTACTGGAAGCGTTATCGTAGATGGAAAACTTATACCACGGTCTAACATAGCATAATTGCTTAACGATGTTTTGCAAAAGAAAAAGAAAAAGATCGAGGATGATGACGAAACGCCTATTGGTAGATTTGAATTTGCAAAGTTTATCGGGAGTTCAGAAACGCCTAATGATCTGATCGGAAACACGGAAATTCTAAAAATTGCTAATAGGCTAATGTCTCCTTTAAATACTGCTAAACGAGAAATGTTATCACCAGTATTTACTCCACCCATAACGAGACATGCTGCTAAGAAAAAGTGGCTCAAAGCGAACCTATGAAGAGAATGTCTTTGGAAAATCAGTATTACGACCCTTCGCACGAAGCAGGTTATGCAGGAGCGCGAAATTTAATACGTGTAAATATAAAGGGTAAATCATTGAAAAACAGAGAAAAAGAACGAAAACGAATACACGACTGGTTGAATAATCAAGATGCTTATACTCTTCACCGTCCTGTAAGAAAAAAATTTCCTAGATTACACTATAACGTAACTAACGTGGATGACGTTTGGGAAGCAGATTTGTGTCAGCTAACAAGTCTTAAAAAAGAAAATGACGGTTATTCGTATTTACTAGTAGTCATTGACGTGCTCAATAAGTATGCATGGGTAGAACCACTGTGGGATAAAACAGCGCATACTGTATCAGCTGCATTAGAGAAGATTCTTAAGCGAGCCAATGGTCGTACACCTGTTTACTTACAAACTGACAAAGGTAAAGAATTTGTTGGTGCAGGTTTGCAAAATACTCTTAAAAAATATGACATACAGTTTAGAGCGGCAAGAAATCCGGACATTAAGGCGGCAGTGGTATAACGTCTTAATCGGACTCTCAAAAAACGTGTTTGGAGATATTTCACACATCGCAATACACATAGGTACATCGATGTAATACAAAAGATAGTTTATGCATACAACAATACAGTGCATTCAGGTATAAAGATGAAACCTTCAGAGGTTAATTTATATAACGCAGCTGAGGCACGAGCGAATTTACAGAGGCGCGCTCTTCAGCAAAGAAAAAATCAAAGGCAAATAAAAGACCGTAAATACGAGGTTGGTGACTACGTGAGGATCAGTCGCTCTAAGGGAACCTTTGCGAAAGGATTCGAGAAGAATTATAGCGAGGAAGTATTTAAAGTTAAACGCTTTTCTATCAGGCAAAATCTTTATACCTACGAGTTACAAGATTAACAAGGAGAGGACATTGACGGTTTCTTTTATACAGAAGAATTGGCTCCTGTAGGATCACAACGACTACTGGAAGATCAAAATTTTAAAATTGAACGAGTTCTTCGGACCAAAGGAAGCGAAAATAAAAAACAGCTATTTGTAAAGTGGAAAGGATATCCGGATAAATTTAATTCTTGGATAAAAGCATCAGACGTTAAAAGAATTTAAAAATAATGGATAATCTAGATGATTTTTATTTAGTACTACCGAGTAACAGTAGTATGCGCTATTTTCCCGACAATACGACTACTTGTTTTACCACTTATTTATGTCGTGAAATTAGATTAATCGGTAACTGGCAGGTCGGTATAACCGAAATACACATACCCTGTACTATTATGCATATTCAAGAACCTGAAGCTTATTATACTTTCAAATTAGGAAGTGCTAAGCCCAAAGTTTCGAAAAATAATGGGTTTTGTAATTTCCCTCATGGCGTATACAGTAGCATTGAACAACTTGCGGAAGAAATAAATAAAGTACACGAGGCGCGTGAACATCAGAAGCTTGAACCGACTGAGTTTCAGAAAGGTTATTACACCTTAAAAAGGATTTGCATTTGCGAAGAGCCGCACTACACGACTTTCAACGAAAAAATTCGTCGTATTTTTGGTTTTGAAGATATTGTCCACAGAGAAACAGGAACTTTTGTCACTTCCAACTCAGGAACAAGTATAAATGTGGGCAATAGACCAGCTAGTTTAGCACGGGCCATACCTCAGCTCTACGTTTACACAGACATATGCGAACCTTATGCAGTTGGTGATACGAAAACGGCACTTTTACGCATTGTAGCCCTGGAAAATTCAAAGTACAAATTCGGATCAACCGTTGTCAAACAGTTTGCACCGATTCAATACATACCTCTACTACATCATACCTTTCGAAATATTGTTATCGATATAAGAGATCAGCATGGGCGTAAAATACCATTTGAGTATGGAACGCTGACGGTTACGCTTCATTTCAAGCGTAGTCGTTAAATACGTAGCGATATGAGTTATTATATTCATTACTACGACGAGCAGGCTGGTGGTGGTGGAAGCGGTATTAAAAACGTTTACTCTGGTTCAACGTTTCAAAGAGGCTCTGGAATTGGTAGCTTTCTTGGAGGATTATTTAGAAAAATTGTGCCATATCTTGCCAGTGGGGCCAAGGCAGTCGGCAAAGAAGCCGTCCGAACAGGCTTGAACGTGCCAGACGACGTGACAAATAAGAGAGCAAATTTTAAAGAGTCTCTCAACACGCGTGCTCGAGAGTCGGGTCGAAATTTAAAAAGAAAAGCAGCTAATAAAATTTCTGATATTATGAAAGGTAGTGGATATAAAGCTGTTACTGCTAAGCGCAAACGACAGTCAACGCGAGCTCGTGTTCCCGCTCACAACGCATCGAGCAAAAAAAGAAAGATAAAGAGAAAGACAAATAAGCGCGGTATAGGCAAGAAAAAAAAAACATCAAGACGAAAAAAGAAGAAAGTATTGAGAAGTGTATCTGACATTTTTGGACCTAAATAGATCATTAAAAAAAAAATGGCTTTCCTACACGCATGCAGTGGTGAAGGTATGAAGAGCGAACTAGATATTTTTACTCTTCCCCCAACGCAAACTTCAATTGAAAGCAGTTCTTTTCTCTACTACAAATCTGTATCATCTCTCAGCAATGAAAGCGATTCACCTTTAGAATTTTTGGTTCCTGGTTCGACCGAGCATTACATCGATCTAGCGCATACAATGTTGCAAGTAAGCGTGGAAATTACACCCGTGGGAACCGACGCCGAGAATGCAAAAGTTGCTCCTATTAACAATTTTTTACATTCGTTGTTCGAGCAAACGGACATCTTTTTCAATTCAAAGCTAGTTTCACCCCCAAACAACGCCTATCCTTGCAGAGCTTACATAGAAACGCTCTTAAATTACGCTTCTCCTGCCTTAACATCACACCTCACCTCCGCACTTTGGTATGCGGACACAGCAGGATGTTTGGATGCATCACCAGCAATTGCTACCGGAACAGTTGGGGCCAATGTCGGTTCTCGAAATCGTCAATACCTTACAGCTGGCGGTAAAGTTGTCGATATGATTGGCCACCTTCATTGCGATGTATTTAATCAAGGTAAATTTTTGGTAAACGGTGTTGAGATGTGAGTGAGATTCGTTCGTAGCAAGGACGCGTTTTGTTTGATAGATTTTACCGATGACGGAAAATTTTCAGTGCGCATCAGAGAAGCAACGCTAATCGTCCGTCGAGCTAAAATAAGTCCAGCCATACTATTGGCTCATGCTAATGCTTTGAACAAAACTACTGCAAAATACCCAATAACAAGAGTGGAAGTGAAATCATTCACTTTACATAGCGGAATTTTAGGAGATACTCTTGATAATGTTATATTAGGCCAGTTGCCAAAAAGGATCATCATAGGTTTTGTGAGTAACCGAGCCTTCAACGGCAATCGTCAATTGAATCCTTTCAACTTTCAACATTATTCTATCAATTTTCTCTCTCTTTAAGTCGATGGAGTACAAATACCAAGCAAACCCCTACACCCAAAATACACAGGAAATAATGAACTCTATGTAGACGCTTATCACACGCTATTCTCCGGTACTGGTATACATTTTCTCAACGAGGGTATCGATGTTAGCCGAACCTCTTATCCAGAAGGTTACTGTCTCTTTGCATTCGACTTGACGCCTGATTTGTCGGGTCATTTTTCATCACCTTGGAATCTCGTGCGCTCGGGTGCTCTGTGCATTGAAGTTCGCTTTGAGCAGGCTCTTAGGGAAACAATAAATTGCATCGTTTACGCCGAATTCGATAACGTGCTAGAAATCGATTCAAACAGACAAATTATTACGGATTTTAATGCCTAAGGTGGAAGGGGTGGAGAAAATAATGGGAGAAACATTATAAGACCATTCGTTTCATTTCTCATTGCTCTAGTTGCTTCTTACACTCAGTCGTAGTAGTACACACGAGCTCGCGTTTTCACCACGATGGATTACGTAATAGATATTCAAGGCTTAAGAGATAAAGATAATAAATTTTTACCCAAAGAAGTGGCAGTACTTTCTCTGCAAGAACAAGTAATCGGTCATTGGATAATAGCACCACCCTACGAATTTGATAATTTACCAGAAGATATAAAAACTAGTAACGATTACGTGTCGTCACGTCTACACGGTTTACAGTGGTTCGATGGTGACGTTATTCTACGCAAATTACGGTATCATTTTTACAACATAGCGAGAAATGCTGTAAGAATTTACGTCAGAGGTGCTGAAAAGGCTAGATACATAGAATCTATTATGGCACGTAACGTTATAAATATAGAGGGTTACACCACCACAGGCTTTACCGACTTACAAAGACAGTTTCCTTCCCAGAAAGTATGCTATTTTCACGCTTGCCAAGAAAACCTCTATAAAAAGGAGTACTGTGCCATGCAGAGATCACACCTGTTGAGAGAGTGGCTTTATTCACTACTCCCTCAAGAATCTCAACAAAATCTGCCTAAAAGAAGTTGTGAACTATTCTATGACTCTCTTCAAAAACTTGCTCACAAGAAAAATAGCATCTTAAGATTTGGATCAAGTGTGACTTTTACGGGAATCGACGAAGTAGACGATGACGACGACGACGATAAAACCATAGAATACGCGAGTGATGATGATCAGAATTGTAGTTTAACACAGGAAAATAATACAAATGAACACCAGTCAGATAATGAGGGCCCTGGAAGGGCTGAAAGCCAAAACAATTGGCGTATACGCAGCAGATCGAATTCCGAATGTAATGATAACACCGGTCGCCGTTGTGTGTAATACCGATGATCATACCAAACCTGGTACGCATTGGGTGGCCATGTATATCGATAAAAATGAATACGGAACGTATTTCGATAGTTACGGTTTCCCACCAGTCTCAAAATACCATCTTGAAAGACTCAGAAGAAACTGTAAAGTTTTTCGATGGAGCACCAAGAAACTGCAAAGCATTGATTCGACGTGTTGCGGCCAGTATACTATTATGTTTCTATATTATATGTCTAGTGGTGCTAGTTTACGCGCGTTTTGTAGCTTCTTTTCAAATAACACGAAAATAAATGATAAAATAGCTGAAAATTTTTATAAAAGAATTTTAAATAAAATTAAACGCAAAAGATGTAAGCGGGCGAGTACATTCGCCGGAGAACGTTCTCGAGGTTCAGGCCTTTATAATCAAAAATGTACTTCTAGGTTAAGATATTAAGATAAACATAATAATATTCATAATTTTACTTCAAAATATTGTAATCAAACGTGTGTTTTATATTTAACTGTAATCAATGTCAATTTTGAAATTTATATGTGAATAAATCTTCTTTTGTGTACATGAAAATTAATTTATAATTATTTACTTACCTTTACTTCACCCTCCCATCCTACCTATAATAGTTTTTACTTATATATATATATATATTTGTATTGTACACCTGGTCTACTGGTGTCTTGGTAGATCTTCTTCTCAAAGATTTAAGCGAGCGTGTCGGTAAGGTCAACCGTACTACTGATCACATACTAGACTTTTTAAAAAATAAACTTGGACAAGAAGGACTGGACAACGCAAAAGTAATTCTTAACAACTACAAATCATTTAAACAATACTATTCTATTCTTAATACCGAATTAGAAGGTTACGTCACAGAAAATATGGTAGATGATACGGATCATTATAAAAGCTTATATTTAAAATTTGTTTTATCTGAAATATCCGCATTTAGTTTACCGATGATTGTAAAAGATTTGAGGGATGTAATGATTCCTGTATAAAAATATATGTTAATATTAATAAATTGCTTTCATTGTGTAAATGACTTGTTTTTTTTTTAACTATAAAAACAACCACCCTTCCCAATAATTCTTCATTTATTTTATAACGATTGCTCGAAACAGACATGGGGCAATGCACAGCTAAGATCGCTTCATTACGTTCTACAGACAGTGCTATAAAAAGAGAAAAATATTAGGAACATTATAAAAAAGAAACAGTAAAATTTGAACGTTCTCAAAGACATAATAAAAAATATAACACAAATGAAAATATTCATTTAAATAATAACTTTTTACAATAAATAATTTGTCTCTTATCATATCTGTATATCACGCGTTTAACACTATGGGTCAAAATAGTTCCAACACCGCCAAAACACCTTTAGTACAAGGCGACGATAAGAAAAAGAAGGAAAATCAATCATCATCAACCTGGAAACAATATTCTGATAAATTCTCAACAAACACTTATTCTATTCCTGAAAGGAAAGGATACAAAAAATTTTAATTTGAAAAAAAATTCATATACTTACATACGGTCCTTTTTAGGACCAACAAAAGTTTATACGTAAGAAATAACAATTAATAGATAAAAAATACTATATAACATTCAGACCTTCAATATTATATATTTTTTATATTAATATTTTTCATGACAATGTTATATGATTTTTAATTACTTATTTATTTAATTTTTATAATGTTACTCACATTAAAAAATATACACATACACACATACATATATACTATACTTACGGCTAAAGAAAAAAGACAGAAGATGCAAATCATTAAGGGTTTCAAGGTCACCATAGAAACTATAACACCCTCAGACAGGTGCGAGAGAGAGGACACCTTATTCACCCAGACAGGTGGGGGAGGGGAAAGTGGGTCAAATCAATTCACGATTATACCACCCCTTTATACCTGCCAGACATGTAAAGGGGAGCGAGGCAAGGGGTCGAGACAGGGGGAGCGAAACAATAGGAGAGACAGGTGCAAAAAAATCGATATGTCTCGCTATACCAGTCCATATACTACTCACGTACTTCATCTCCCTCTAAGTATGCATCCCTTATACGATACCCATTCATGCATCCTACGGTACCTGCAATATCATACCCATATCCTTACCCTTATATGGCACCGTTCCAGATGCAACACACCTTTATGACGCATCAACAGACTGAACCGCAAGAAAATTTAAACTTTCCGCCTACTCACCAAACGGACGCAGCGATGAGCAAGGCTATCCCAAAGCGTCCTTCAGCAGCCACATTTATGATGACGAACAACCCCTCCAAGGATTAAACAATATGAAGATAGGACCATAAGTTGCATTAGGCGCACCTGAATTACAACACGAAACTGAATTTTTAATCAATACCGGAACCAAAATTAATCTTGTACATGTAAAAGCACTTCAACCTAATGCTCTTATAGCAGTGCATGAAGCTGTAACGATCAACGGAATGACGGGAGAACCATTTGACACTGCAGGATTGACCATAATCACGTTCTTTCATGTTCCTGTTAAATTTCAAGTAATCGTAAAAGAACTACCTAATGGAGTAATAGGAGTTTTAGGAAGTAACATCCTAAGGATGGGATCAACAAAAATCTCTTTTCATCACAATGCTTTAATCATGTTATCCGGTGTTATGCACCCTATGTATTTCATTGACCACAAGCATGAGGGACCAAGGTCCACGCGCTGCATTCTTTGCACTCAGCTGAGAATAACTAAACACTTGCCACGAGTTAAAACAACCAAAAAAATTGATATCAACGACACAGTGATAAATAATAAGGATTATGAAGAAGTTTTGCATCAAGATTCATTGCCATGCGATACACACGAAGAATATAACGACGATACAAGAAATTATTCATTAAACTCTATCAAGGATATCATACCTCAAAAAGTAATAACGTATTCAGATACTGAACCAGAATATCAACCTCTAAGTAACATCTACGAAAATTCTCAACTACCATATTCGGAATGAAACGATACACTAGGACGCCAAAAGGGATCATCAGACACTAATATAGAAACATTAAACTTCGCACAACACAATTATGTTCCTTCAAAGGAAAATATACCAAATGCAACCCCAAGAAATGAACCCGAAGAAGGACTGACAACAAGTATATCTGAACTAGGACGTCTTAATTCAAAAATTGATGGTTTATTTAAACACCTGTCTCAAGGAATGACAATAACCTTACCTCCTATAAATACTCGAAAACCCCGTATAAAAATTCCAGGACCAATACCCAGATTACTATCAGTACAACCAGTAAATAAAGAAGTCACCACCACACAACCCTTAACACCTACAAAGATCAAAAAAGCTGATACTACAAATACATTTGGACCAAATGGACCATACATAGCATGGACCAAAAAAATTGAATCTCATCGGTAATAATATACGGCAAAAAACTTTTTGACACGAGCTACCCAACAACACCAAGGCATTTAACTTTCAAAATACAAACAAAAGAAAATCGACAGCTGATTGCTTGGTCTATTCTAGTGAAACACGAAAGAAGCAATTTATGACTTCTTAATGAATATAGATGAACACATTACACAACACGCAACACTCACACACATTCATACACGTTACACATACAAAAAAAAAAAAAAAAAAAAAAATTAGTGTACAGAGGCATCTTATCATGCAAACCCTCGAGCCTCTGTTACTAATATAACCACAATCCATTTCAACAATCCTTTAATTGAAATCTCCCATTCTTCTGTTTTTCCGCAGATGCAAGTTTCGATTCCTCTCGTCTTGCTTATCCTCCCCTCAATCTATCCCGCAACCACAAACAATTTACTTTGAAGGCCTTTACTTCGAAGAGATAGAAAAGGTTGCTTTTAAAAACTTGAGATTGGTCTTTGACAACAATAATAGACCTGGACGTTATCAATCCAGCGGGAAGAAACTTCAGGAGGGAAATCGAAGATTTCTTTGCTAACTGTCCGAAGATATTTAAGAGATTCTATATTATGCTCATCAAAGCCGATCAATTTAACAACAGCATATCCGTAGCGAGCAGAATATTGAATGATATACACAACATCATACCTCAAACTACAAGTCAAGTATCTACACCATTTATCATCTCAAACCTACTTTAAGAAAGGGCGGAAAAACTAAACGAGACTTTCAGACAACTAACACCAGACTATACTACATACATATCCAAAGATCAATCAATAGGCGATCTCACCAAAATAGGAAACTTGTCCAACACAGTAGAAAATAACATAAAGCAATACGTAGAACTATCCTACAATATGCTTAGTATTTTAAAAGCTATAATCAATGGAACCCTAGGAACATACGTTTTCAATAAAGAAACAATTACCGAAATGATAGGAGAAAATAACAATGGATCAACAAAGTCTAGTTTCCCGCAAATTGATTCTTTATCAACAGAAGTACAAGGTCTAGTTCAAACGCAACTCAAGAAGATAAATTCAACTGTATTCATCACCATAACCTTTTCTAAATATACCAAGAGAAGGTATAATTTGCATCAAATGCACCCATTTCCAGTACCTCAAGGACTAGGAATTTCAACATACGTGGAACCAAAATTTATGTACATTATAACGAAAGAAAGGACAATGACACATTCATTCATGAACCCCAGTCATCTAAGAAAATGTACAAAAATACAAGAAATCTCCTACCACCTTCAACCTCAGACACTTCACTGCCGTAGCTGTGAAATGTCCTTATTAACAGACTCAGAAAATAAAAATCTTGGATACTGCAGATTTCGCACAACCAGGTAAAACAACACAAGATAGATTCCGCCATCAAATGGTATTCAATGGATATTTTCTGCCGTTCACCGAGAACTTATTACTATCTCATGCCGAAACAATTAACACAAGGTAATAGAATTATACGGTATAGGACTCCTTATATTAAATCCAACATATATAGGCAAAATCGAGGATTATAATATTCAACCAAGGCCCAAACAGAAGCAGGAATTCCATTATATGTCTTATGAACCTATATGAACCTACTGGCTCAGCTTCAATAATAGCTCATCAATAATCTCATCGAACTCATCACGATGCCACAAAACAAAGAGACTCTAATAAAGACGATATATGTACTAATCAGTGGATACCCAATTCTGATTATCGTATTTACCATTGCATTACTAGGTGCCGGGCAACGCGAGAAATCAGTACCTTTAAAACAAGACGTCGCGATGAAACTCTGCAATCAAGCATATTTAACCTTACCTAAACTGGACTCTCATCACAGCAGCTACTATGAAGAACCACTGCCACCCCCTCCACACGTTGAAGATCTTACCACCAAATGTGGAAAAGAAATAATGATAATAATAAATATAGATATATTTATATATATGTATATATATATATATATATATATATATGTATACAAGTAGCAAATAATATAGTAAAAAAAAAAACAAAAAAAAGAAGAGAAACAAAAAAGAACTTTTATAAACAATAACAAATAATGAAACTACTAACCTTAGATAATAAGATCTCACCTTCATACTAACGACTATTGTACTCATGAACCACTTTTATTTCTTTCTTCCGATTTCAGATTTTCAATTATCTTTCCCTTCTTCACCTTACTTATTATTTATACTTTTTTTTTCCTGCAGTCAACTCCCACAACAAATCAACAATCAAGCAGCATTATGATCACAGGAATTGTTGCATCAGGCAACACCCTAAAGTAACGGCCATGTATTTCAACATAATCAGCCGAAGAGTACTGTTCAGTACATGCTTCCAAACAACTAATAGTGCCAAACATTACGAGAAACAAACTCAGTTCCACAGATACTCTTACAAGGAACCATGGTACTATGAATGCTACGGCTGTAGCAAACATCTATTGGAAGCACGAGCCGCATGTAAGTGCACAGCTTGTACCAGGACGGCCCTTGGGCACCCTGATGAAATTGAAACCGTAGGAGGCAAACAAGTCTTTGGACGTCAGAATAAAGTAAGGATAGATAAGGCTCAGCCACGCATCCATCGCCAAAAGACTCCCATACGAGAAGTGTTATCAAACTCCCAAATAGAAATAGAACCGCAGGGAAACATCAAAAGGTCGTATTGCACAACCAACGACGTACAAACACCAGTATACTACAATGAGATCAGTCGCGAGGTCATTTGCGAAGAATGTTATTCAACAAAGGCAAAATACGAGGAGTGTTATGAATACTACACTCAATTCCATCGTATTTGCTTGGCCGAAGCCCGACACCAAAACTGCACTTACTGTAAGAAGATACTATTATACCACAAAAGGGCCGACATTTGCGCAAGCTGTAAGGAAATAGCACATCAACGGCATCCTCAGATAAAAGATGAAGCCGGTACATTTTCAAACTCTCCAGCTCCAGATTAACTTCTCCCTCTCCTTTTTTTTCTCTTTCTTTCTTCCTTTTTTCCTTGTTTTCTTTTTCCTCTTATAGGTCTATATTTCTGTCATGACTATAGCAATATACTGCGATAGGCAACAAAATTTACCATATTTTTAGCACACATACTGAAATCGTAAAGGATATCCATTGTTCTAAGGCCTTTACTACACCGAGAGACGATGCTACAAATACCTTTATTGAAGTTGAGACCAGCCGAAACAACAGATTCTTTTTCTGCTTGTTACATCAACTCAATACTCATCTCACAAGAAGGAAGTTAAGATATAAGAAAATCTTATGACACATGCCTCTGATGGCCAGTAAAATAATCGATACGTAATTAAGTCAAAGCAAAATAACCAAACATAAGATAACAAGTGAGTACATGGATCACGAATGTCCTTCTTATGCTAAAATGAGATTCAAGATGACGAAAGAGCTTAGATAGAATCAAGACCAGCGTCCTAACCACCTTTTCCTACTAATACCCTCCCCCCCCCCGCCTTTATCTCTCTTCTTTTCGTCACCATCAAACCAAATCTTTATATAACCATTTTTTTTGCATACCTTTGTAAAACCATCATTTCATAATCCATTTTTTTTTACTTATCTATAAACTTGCTCCAATTATCTTATATATATTTGTTTCGATTCAGATGTACAACTTCGTAGACAAAATCAATTTACTGCTAAGGCTTGGATTCAGGCCCAATGTCGGACCTTGCCACCCGTATCAAGAAGACGAAAACACAAGGTGGTGCATACATTGCACTATGAGTTACGATGAAAGACCCGTTATACGTCTTAACTTCTACACTGCCACCACAATTATAATGATAACCGCACAGCAGGAAGATCGACTCAAAGAGGTCTTCACCGAAGAAGAAATGTATGAACTAAACCAGCACTATCTATTAAGGAGACCACGATTTCCGCCTGGAGATGACGATGGATATCATTCCGAAACCGACAGCTGATTACCATCAATTTTAAATTTACACTTCGACCGTATATGATGTCTTACATAAACCATCGTTATAAAACAAAAGTTAAAGGTTTTCACTACCTTAACCACAGCTTCACTTCATCAAGGACGAAGAACCTTCCCAACCTGGGAGGTGTAGCATCTTGAATTCCCCTCTCTACCTTGCCCTTCTTTTAAATTCATAATTATTTCTTTGTTCTGACAATTATCAAAAAAAAAAAAATCTATTTGATACACGATAATAAAACTAACCACATATTTTGAGTTTAGGTTATCAACACCATACTAACTCTATTTTACTCTTCACCACCATTAGAAGTAAGAATTTTTTTTTAACTTATAAGAGAAAAGCTAAAAGGTTTTGTCAATCACAGCCTTACTTCATCGAGGACGATGAACCTTCTCAACCTGGGAGGTGTAACGTCTTCGCTTATTAAACATTTTTTTTTATTATTAAAATTTAAATTTTGTTACAAGAAAGTTGTGGCTGAGCTTTCCAAAAGTCATCAGAAAAAAATGAGCATTGGAATCATCTAATTATAATGAAAAAGCGTTACCTTTTTCTTAATTAGATAAAAACAATGAACGGTGACCTCTACTAGAAAATAAGTCGCCAAGAGTTCAGAGGTTTTTTCCATCATGATTTTCGGTTTTCCCAAAAATATATAAGAACCTCTGGACTAATCATAATGCATGTTATTCTACCGTAGTAAATAAACCACAATAAAGGTAATAATTAAAATAATTATTTATATTGTTTCCTTTTCTCGATTTCTAAAAAGGGCTCTCGAGCCTGCAAATAAACCGCACTCTATCTCCTATAGCCTCTGCCACGTGAAAACCCTCTTGCTTGCGTAACCGCTCGATGCAGCGAGAACTGCAACGTACGGGTAAATTACAGTATTAAAAATAACTTTTATTCGGACGTTACATATTGACACGGGAACTTTTTTAATATTCTCCCAAAAAAAATCTATTGATGATTTTTAAAAATCATCGCGATAACTCATATAAATTTATTAAAAAAATTCAGAATACCCCATAACTTAATAAAAAATTAAAACACAATAATATATATTGAAGTACATTAAAGTCATATAAAATGCATTAAATTCATGTATTTGGCCAATGATTGTGGTGTGGAGACCGGTGCTTCAAGACCAACAGAAATGTTTTTCCAATCATTATTGTTTTCATTCATTATTTGTTTTTCAATATAACGTTTTTCTATCATGAATTTTTTTAAGATTATTCTCTTTCAGTTACTTTGTTTTATATGGCTTTAAAAAATTTATTCCAAATACTTCAAAAGTTTTGTACGATTTTTTTATTATTTTGTACAAATTTTTTAAACTTGACAAAAAATAACGTAACAATCTTTTAAAAAATGGCAGTAGATAGCATTTTTAGAGCCCTTTTTGGATCTTTTTTCAAATTTTTTTTAGCTTGAATATAAAAAAAAATACAGCTAATTGAATGAAAAAATAAAAAAAATTTTAAATTGCCTACTTGGTTATTTTTTTTTAATATAACATTAAAAAAAATTTATGTTAGCCAAAAATAAAGCATTTAGAATACTTTAAATGCTTATTTTGAAATTTTTCTGGAATCAAAATTGAAGGATATATGCTTTTTCAAACTCGGAGCGAAAATTTGTTAACCTATTCAGAATTATTGGTCGATAATAAATAAAAAAATTTAGAATTGTTTAAAATTTTTTATAAATATTCAATACTATTTATCAGTGCACATAAATGCTTGCGATGAATATTCATATGTTAAAAATTCTTATCTGATGTTCTTAAAAACTTATAAGAAATTTTATAAAATTATAAACAGTTTTGCGCAAAACTAATTTTTATGAATTAAAAAAAACAATTAAAATAAGAATAAAAATTAAAATAAAAAATCATAAAGAAAAAAAAGAAAAAAAAATAATAAAAAAAAGAATTTTGTATGGTTTTGAACTATTGTCCCCGGTACGATAGTCAATGACTATATCCACGTAAACAAGTTCACGTGATTAAGGCGTCACCCATTGTACTTAGGCCTTGAATTCTACGTAATAATAGCTAGCCTTTTACATAACATTTCTATACGGCATATTAAAAGTGTATCAAAACATAGAGTGAAAATAAGAATTTCATGCGAAAACATCGTGGAAATATTCGACGTTATTTCTCAGTTTCACAAAGGAAAAAAATTTGTAATTTTAACACACATAAGTGTTACAGATGAAACACAAATTTTATTGTGTTAAAATTTACAAATTTTTTTTGTGTAATTTTCGAAGTTAAAATTTTAACATAAAAATTGATGAATAATATAAAATTTTGAATGATAAAATTTGTAAATTTTACAAATTTATTTGTGTTAAAATATAATGATTGAAATGATGATTAGTTATCAAATAATGATTTTTTCCCCTGCTATAAAAAAGCAGCTGATAAACCCGTTGATAAACAAGCTGATAAACGAGCTCATAAATCAGCTGATATATGAGCTGATAAATCAGATGCTGATTTGTCTGCTGATTGAGCTGATATATCAGTTGATATATTAGCTAATTTATCAGCTGATTTTTCATTAAAAATTTTTTTTCCAAATTATATTATAGATAACAAAGAATCTATATTCTTATTTCTATAAGTTATAAAATTGTTTTTTTTTAATTTTTGAAAATATATTAATTAGAAATAAAAATAAAAATTGAATTTATGTTAAATACACTGAAAGAAATTTTATAGGAAATATTACAAGAAACATAGTACATTTCTACAATCTAGCTTTGTAAATTTTTCAAATGCGTTAAATTTACTATTTTATTCTACTAGGAATAAGGACTTTTATAATGCAATTATAACATTAAAAAATTGCTCCAACGTTGGAATTAATAGCTCTGCGTCAATATCTTAAAAAACCTTCATAATTAATTAAATACAACATAAAATGGTCAGTTTGTCTAGCCACCCCATTTTCGCGTGCACGAAAGATGACGCAGATTCTCCCTCCAGACTCAGAAGCAACGCCCCTTTTTCGCGTGTCGAAAATAAAAATTTTCGCGTCTCTTTGAGAATCTTCTTAAGCCTTTTTTGTGTAAGTTTTAACTAAAGAAATAATTTATTGGTATATTTAAAACCAATAGACCAAGTTCCCCTCAGAAAGGTGTTTGGGTCTTTAGGCTATTGGTTTTATATTTAACTAAAAAAATAATTTCAAAAACAATTTTAATAATCTAAAACTAATAACCCTAAAACCCAAGTACCTCATAGAGGGGTATTTGGGTTATTGGTTTTAAATTTAAAACAAAATTATTTCTTCAGTTAAAATTTGCTCTAAGGAAGATTGGGAATATTCTCAAAGAGACACAAAAAAGAAGCGGTGCTTCTTAGTCTAGAGGGGGGATTCGCGTCTTTTGCATCATCTTTGACGTGCGCGAAAATGGGGCCGCTAGACAAACTATTATTTATATTATCAGCTGATTTTACCTAACCTCCAATTTTGTTATATTCTCTCTCTCTCGCTTTTCGTATTCCTCTTTCTATTGAATTAATTTGAAATTTTGCATCGTCAACAAAGTTGTGCATGCGCAATGTACAATAATAATTATTGAAAACATTTTATGTTGTATTTAATTAATTAGATTGGATTAGATATTATTTTATTTTGTATTATATTTACAAAAAGAGCGTGTAATGCAATAAAATTACAAATAAAGTTAAAATACATAAAATACTTGAAATAGCCTTGCACATATAAAATTAAAATAGTACAGTATGATATCACAGTCATAAAACATAATAGAGATAATAATACTGTAATAGTAAGTCAATAAATTAAATAAAAGTGATATCTTAGATAGAAAATAGAACACGAATAAATACACACAAAGAGTATAAATAATATAATTAAAAATCAGTCTCAAATATCTATCAGTCAAAAGAATTACATAAAATCAAGCGTGTAAAGAGCGCAGACAAAATATCAGCAGTATACAGTAAATTAAAATCACAGAACAAGGTTGAATGTACAGTAATATACAAGTCAAGCTGATAAAAATATAATCATTCACTTTATACACACACATCCTACAATCACGCCAATAAATACAATCAAGCCTTAAATCTATAAAAGGTACATCGCATAATAAATTAGCACATCATTTATTCACTAAATGATATAGTCTGAAAATAATGCTGTTTAATCGAGGTCGAGTAAATACCTCCTCAGAGCGGCTTTAAACCTGCTGATTGATGGAAGATTTTCAATATCAGCAAGTAGGAAGTTCCAAAAATGCGTAACTTGAACTTGAAGAGAATTTCTTCCAGTCTCAGTGCGCATTAAGGGCACCGCAACATCTTTAATCTCACCCCTAGTGGTCGCTTTGGGTATATATCTAGTGAAGAGACCCACTAGATATTCGGAAGTATTCATACGTACGATTTTGTACATGAGTACAGCCATAAAATACTGTCTGCTCGAATCAGTACTTAGCCAACCCAAAGTATGTCTATGGGGAAAGATGTGATAACCCATCCTCACGCCTAATATATATCTCACACATAAATTTTGCATTATCTGTAGCCGTCTTTGTAACTCCTGCGAAGCATTGAGCAAAACCACTGAGCAGTAATCAAGATGTGGGAACAGCAGGGTGGTTGCGAGTTGTTTACGCATTAAGGAGGTTTTCTCAGATAGTAACGCAGAGCTATTAATTTCAACGTTAAAGCAATTTTTTAATGGTATAATTGCATTAAAAAAGTCCTTATTTCGTGACTGATACAGATGCATAGATTTTAGAAAATCATTGATTTTTTTCATTAATTATTAAGCCATAGCTGATTAAATAATTAACATTAGGGGATGAAGCTAATTAAATACTACCTTCCAGTATTTTTTTTTATAAATATATCATTATATTTATAGGTTGGGGTAGGGTCTGTGTTACTAACGTACCCGCGTGTTTGCTAGCGACGTCTGCAACTTTACTTTTATATTGAGTTATATGTTGTGACGCATTGCTTTAATCGGTACTCAGTCGAGAACCGAACGCGCGTTCACAGCACGCAGCTACGCCCATGATTCGTACAATTACCTATGTGTTTTACATGTAATATCCCTTCTCTAGCGTAATAGCGGTGAATCGAGCGTCGGCGGCTCGAATGCGAGCTTACGAGAAGAAGAAAAATGTACAGCAGAATCACTCTTCTGCCTG
This sequence comes from Anastatus disparis, assembly GCA_017163975.1. NCBI lineage: Eukaryota > Metazoa > Arthropoda > Insecta > Hymenoptera > Eupelmidae > Anastatus > Anastatus disparis. The sequence goes on from JAFFSR010000328.1 coordinate 2,053,987, forward strand.
CCTTTAATTAAATAAAGCTCTAAAACTAAAATTCGAGTTAGTAATTGTATTCTTTTAAAATTGAGTAAAATACGGCGAAGTAGATCGACGCATGTTTGGTCTACATGCCCGTTTATTCAATTTTAATATAAGTGCTTCTTTGTTGTTCGCGAAATAGTGAATCATTGGTGCATTTAAATAAGTTTTAAAATTAAAATCACGTAACACGTTTTACTTAATTGAGTACTTGCAAATATTTATATAGGAGAAATATCCTTTAAATATTTGCAAGTCTGTTAAAATCGAAAGTCTTAAATAATTTGATAAATTCAAAAAGATAACAAGAGGCCCAAGTTTATCAACCAGCACTTTTCCGTTTTTCTAGTCTCCTTCCTACACGAGCAAGTGATCCCGAAGTAGTCGGACATGGTGTACCAGCTACATACGGATTAGTTCCGCACATACAAGTCTTACACTAAATTAAAACAAATACATTATAAACTACAAATTAATATATCATAAATTCAACACGCGTGGTTGTGCCCGTGTTAGAATTAATGACCACAAATTTTGTAAGTGGCTTCACCACGAAAATTAAGTATATATTTATTCGTAGATCGATGGTATTTCTCATTAAAACCAATTAAAATTTTTTTTTTCTTTATATTACATTAGCACGAAAGGGACATAAGTTTCGTTATTTCCATAAATGAAAGAAACGATACTTTTCCCCATAAATTAAAGTTAACTGAGGTTCGTTTGATTTGAATTCCTTTCGCTCGGTAGAACCCGAATAAAGGTACACATAAGCTTCTCTAAGTTTCGATGATTGTATGTTGAGTCAATTTATACTTAAATAATTATCATTTTATTGACTTAATTTTGAATAAAATCTAAGAGAATCTTACAATGTATGGGTTATATTAATTCAATTGAAGGTAGTAACTTAAATAATAAAGAATCTCTTGTATCTAAAAATTGACTATAATTGTATATAGATGTAAATCATATGCTGTACATAGAATGGAAATTAGTAACCATCGAAAAAAATTTGTATTGTTTATTTGATATGAAATTTATTAAATTTTCTATATAGTATAGTAAATTTAACGCAATTGGAAAGTTTACAGAGCTACATGATAAAAATGTACTTAATATTTCATATAAAATTTCTCTCAGTGTATTTAACATAAATTGATTTTTTATTTTAATTTTTTATTACTATATTTTCAAAAATGAAAATAAAACAATTTTATAACTTATGTTAAATTATAAGAATATATATTTTTTTGTACGTATAATACAATTTATGATTTACTATTTAGAAGAAAAATATTTTATGAAATATCAGCTAATTAATCACTTCGTTCATCAGCTTGTTTATCGGACAGTTTATCAGCTCCTTTTTCATAGCAGAGTCGTATTTCTTTCTGTTAATATATTTAAAAAAAGAGAGAGATAAAGAAATATAAGAAAAAGGATAAAATAATGGATGTTGGAGTGGACCAATAAAATCAGAAACAAACTAAACTCATTTGACAATATTACATTGTCGTTTAACAGGAGGCTGAACTATCTGTCTTTGTCTAATAGCGTTTTTCATCATTTATGTAAACATCATCCGTTGTAGCGAGAAAAAAATAATAGCTCCCGCTAGATATTACTATAATAAGTAAATATTGTAATGAATATAAAATTATTTTATCGCGTAATTTTTTAATAATATGAGACCTATCAAAAAAGATAGGTTATATTCTAGTTTGTTAGTAGGTCTCATATTATTCAAAAACTACGAGATAAAATCATTTTCTTGTTATCACAAAATTCACTTATTATACTAATATGAAACGAGGGCTACTATTTTTTTCTTGCTACAACGGATGGTTTTTATATAAATGATGAAAAACTCTATTTAGGCCAGTCAAATTAGATTTTCAATCAAAAAAATTGTAACCCAGGGTTTCCGAACGAATTTTGGTAGGTGAGATCATCAGGAACATTAATCCGTTGAATGAGCCAAAATCCTATCGTAGAAAATTATTTTTAAACAAATTAATGAATAAAAAAGCACTTGATTGACCGTAGAAAAAAAAAACTATCAATTGTAAAAAAAATGTTTTGAGTAAACTTTGTAGATATTGAAAAGACCAACAAAATTAATCATGGTACATATTGATTATCTTCATTTGTTTATTTGCAAATCGCGAAAAAACGCCAAAAATAGCTATTTTATCAATTGTTTATTACTCCGTTAAAAAAATAACTGGGGGCTTGATAATTGGTGAAAGTCAAGCTCTGATGATAGTGAATTCATAGTAAAAATTTCAAGTAAAAATATTCAATACTCTTTACATAATTCAAATTGTTTATAAGAAATAGGCCATATTGGCAAGGTTATTCCCAAGCCACTATGAATCTTACGAGGATGCATCAAAGTGATTTTGGAAGTTCAACATCTCTACTTTACTGTACAGTAAGTAGCTAATCGATTTTTTTAAATTTGATTGTTTAAAATCACGATATAGAAAAAAATCGTTTTTTTGCTAATTAACTTGTAATTTGCAATTAAACTATTTGTCGTAAATAAATGAGAGTAAGTTCGTTAGATAGGTGATATTATTCCGCAAATTTTTAGAGGTTGAACAACTCTATAAGTGCTCTAGGAGCCGAATAATTTTTTTTTTTTTTTTTTAAATCTTCATGACTTTATTTATGCAAATTAAGAAACGCAACAACAACGAAAAAACGCGTTAATAGTTGTAATATTTAAAAAAAAATATTGCGGCACGTTGATTGTTCAGTTATATTGTTTAATTAAATTTTGAAATCACTATGAAGATGGAAGTTGAAATCGGGAAAAGTAGAAAGCCATGTGACAACAAAATTGAGTCTAAAGGTTCTAAGTAATCCATGGGGAAAAATTTTATGTATCTCACAAACTAACTAACATAAAGTCTTCATCTTTTTTTAATTTGGGGTAGCTTTCGAAAATATTAACATTTACCATAGTCATTGCCCCCAAAAAATTCATTTAACAAGTATAAATAAACAAAAAAATTTTTTTTGCATCTTTGAATCAATTTTTAATAATATTTTTTTCCTGTCCACATATAACTTTAGAAATGATTTTAGGAGCATTTTTGTTAATTATTTAAACAATTTTAGCGATAAACAATTTTTTTTTGATTTTTTCAATTCTTATTTACTTAATTCCTATGAAGTGTAAAATAACTTTTATAGCACTGCGGGACCTAAATCCGCACTTAGGTAACACTTTTCTGTTACCTAGGTGGCACTTTTTTACATGGTATAATAATGAATTTACTTAGGTAACGTACTTATATAATAAGAAATAATTTTATATGTAAATTATTTTTTAAAGGATTTTCATAAATAACAATAAGCTGTAGTATATTAGAACTCTTTTACATTAACATTCTTCAAATTAAATAACAATTATAAGTAAGTAAGATACGAGTAAAACTAAAATTGATAATAGCGTAACATGTAAAGCGAAGAGGTATAGTCATTTAGGCGTTGTATTATAAAATGCTACGGGGAACCCCCTATTAATACGCACGATTGCTATTGCTATACTAAACATGTTACCTCCTCACCGCTCCTACGACACTAATTCATACATGAAACAAAATTTAAATTTATGACTTCATAGAAGATGATTTAAACAAACAATTTCACATAGTATCAATTATATTGATAAAAATTAATTATTATTACACATTTTGAGTATATTTTTGAAATTATATTCTTTTTTTTCTTTTTCGATCTATTATTCATGAAGTGTTTAGTTTTAGTTTATTCATAGTTTCCTTTTCTTTTTTTCGATTTATCATTCACAGAATGCGTAGTATTTGGTTTTTTATAGTTTTCGCTTTTATTTTTTAAATTATAATTCGTGGAGTGCATAGTTTTTGTTTATTACTGATTTTGAAGAGTATAGATTTAATTTGGCGGATTTATGTCCCACGTGCTACAAAATAGTATACGATACTCGTGATCTTAGTGGAACTTTATTACACGGCACTACGTTATCGCCCTCGCTGTGCTCGGGCGATAACTCCGGCCGTGTAATAAAGTGCCACTTAGGTCACTTGTATCGTAATGTACTATAAACCTCGCCATGATTTCGGAAACTATCCACTTAAAACTGATCCATGTATTTATTTTTTACATTCCTCATTAACTTTCCTATAATTTTCAAAAATAGAAAGAGTATAGCTGGATAAGTACGTTAAAATGGCCTGTCCTTCGATTTTTTTTAGAATTTGGCCTATTTATTTATCATGTCCAAAAACTCCGATTCTGAAAATTAGAGCTCGCTAGACTCAAAATTGGCTTCCTAACCTCAAAAAATGTGATTTTGAGTTTTTTAAGCAAATCTCTGCGAATTTTTAACCGACTTGGGTGATTCGAAATCGAGATTAAAGGGATTCATAATGCGCACATAAGCTTATTATTTTTAGAGGTTTTTGAAACTAAAACATAACCTAAAAATGGGTTTTAAAATTTCTAAGTTGCGTAGAAAAAAAACTATTGTTTGGATTTTTTTTTAAGTTCACCTTAAAGTCTTCTTTTTGTTTGGATTTAATACCATGAATTTTTTCAGATTTTTTAATAGAGTGGAAAGTAGTTAAAATGATAAAAAAACTCAAATTTCCACTCATTTTTGGGATTTTTAGAGTGTTTAAACAATTTCAAAGTACAATTTATGATGAAAAATGAGTTCAGCGACCCAAAATACCCTGTAATATGGGTTTTTGGTCACATTTTTCCACAATTTATTGCTCAAATGTCGAAAACTAACCTCAAAAAACGCGTTTGAATATTGCATACGACGTAAAAACTCACGTTATCTCGGTAATGGTCGAAGGTGTTGACTTAATGTTTATTGAAAACATCATTTTTTCTTCAAAAATGCTATATTATTAATGACATAGAAACTCACTTTTTTTATATTTGACACAGTGCTTTTGATGTTAAGCTAAACACTGACCTTTAAAATAAGTTATCTACCAACAAATTCGTTTAGATATAATGGTGAGTCAAGTTTCTGTTGAATAAGTAAGAGTATATGCGCGAAAAAAATAAAATAAAAAACGCTGTCAACTACCTCAGCGCAGTGCTTTAGAGTTCTTTAAGTTCGAGTATTAGACTTTATTTTTTAAAATGTAGTTCTATTATAAAAAATGATTTACCAGTAATATTTCCTAATATTTTTATAAAGCTCATCTTAATAAACTTTCATAATTAAATTTCGCATTAAAAAAAATAATAATATAATGAAAAAAAAGCTTATTTGGTAAATGAAAAAGCAAATCAATAGATCGTGCAAATTTTGAACATATGCATCGAGTACTTCACGTAAAATAAAAAAAAGGAAAAAAAATCAGAAGTATTTTAATTCTTTACTTATAAAAATTAATCAATGACAGTTAATTAGTTTTGATTGTGGTAAAAAAAATTTGTATCAATAGAACATACAACGATATTACAAATAATATCAAATATTATTTAATACATACAACGATATTACAAATAATATTAAATATTATTTGTAATATCGTTGTATGTTTTATTAATACAAAATTTGATATTACAAATAATGTTTAATACATACAACGATATTACAAATAATTTTTAATATTATTTGTAATATCCTTGTATGTTCCATTAATACAAATTTTTTTGACCACAATCAAAATAGTTAAAGGTCATGACAGCTAAACATGCATAAACCATAATCATAAGGAACAAAAAGGAACAAGGGCGCTGTTGTCGTTGGGTAGTTGAGCATATCGTCGGGTGGGAGGAAAAAGATCGTGATTCAGCCAAGCTCAAAAACGTAACAACTTGGCTTCGGTAACTAAGAAGTTGTAGTTCAACTTAGCGTATGAAAAAATTGTAACTCGGGTTCGGCCATAAAAACGTTATAACTTTTATGCTTAAACATAGGAGTTATAACATTTATTTATAATTACTACTTTTTTGAGCGCTAAGTTGAATTAGAACCTTTTCGTGAACAAAACCAAGTTGTTACGTTTTTAAGAGTTTAGCTGAGTTATGATGTTTTTCCGCCAACCCGACGATATGTTTAGTGGTTCTAGCCTACTGCATATGACTGAAAATTAAATATTCTCATTATTTTATTTTCAGAACAAAAAAATAACTATATCGACATAAGTGTTTTTGAAATTTTCAAATGATTTTATATTTTATAATAAGCTAATTAATTGTCATTAAATAATTTTTATAAGTAAAGAATTAAAATACTTCTGATTTTTTTTCCTTTTTATTATTTTACGTGAAGTACTCGATGCATATGTTCCAAAATTTGCACGATCTATTGATTTGCTTTTTCATTTATCAAATAAGCTTTTTTTTCATTATATTATTATTTTTTTTAATGACAAATTTAATTATAAAACTTTATTAAGATAAGCTTTATAAAAATATTAGGAAATGTTACTGGTAAATCATTTTTTATATTAGAATTACATTTAAAAAAATAAAGTCAAATTACTTGAACTTGAAAAACTCTAAAGCACTGTGCTGAGGCAGTTGACAGCGTTTTTTATTCTATTTTTTTCGTGCATATACCCTCACTTATTCAACAGAAACGTGACTTACCATTATATCTAAACGAATTTGTTGGTAGATAACTTGTTTTAAAGGTTAGTGTTTAGCTTAACATCAAAAGCACTGTGTCAAATATAAAAAATGTGAGTTTTTATGTCAATAATAATATAGCATTTTTGAAGAAAAAATGATGTTTTCAATAAACATTAAGACAACACCTTCGATCATTACCGAGATAACGTGAGTTTTTACGTCGTATGCAATATCAAAACGCGTTTTTTGAGGTTAGTTTTCGACATTTGAGCAATAAATTGTGGAAAAATGTGACCAAAAACCCATATTAAAGGGTATTTTGGGTCGCTGAACTCATTTTTCATCATAAATTGTACTTTGAAATTGTTTAAACACTCTAAAAATCCCAAGAATGAGTGGAAATTTGAGTTTTTTTTATCATTTTAACTACTTTCCACTCTATTAAAAAATCTGAAAAAATTCATGATACTAAATTCAAACAAAAAGAAGACTTTAAGGTAAACTAAAAAAAATCCAAACAATAGTTTTTTTTCTACGCAACTTAGAAATTTTAAGACCCATTTTTAGGTGATGTTTCAAAAACCTCTAAAAATAATAAGCTTATGTGCGCATTATGATTCCCTTTAATCTCGATTTCGAATCACCCAAATCGGTTAAAAATTCGCAGAGATGTGCTTAAAAAACTGAAAATCACATTTTTTGAGGTTAGATAGATAGATAGATAGATATTATTTTGTTTTGTAAAAGAGTACAAAAACGTGTAATACAATTTGTAAATATAGAAACAATAAATATTGCACAAAAGTATAAATATATATGTAAATGTAAATATTGCACAATTAATATCACAGCCAGTCACTAAATCTAATAATACTGAATAAGTAAGTCACAAACTAAAATAAATAAAAGTGATATCACAAAGTAATCATAAAATACACACAATATAAATAAAAAATAATCATATAAATAAAAATCAGTCATACAATATATATCAGTCACAATATTAAAATTTAAAAGGATTAAATTTAATACATAATAGAATGAAATAACAAGCGTACGCAATAGCATGAAACGCAGTCAAGAATAAAATCAAATAAAAACTCTCACTCACCAACCATTCAGCCAACACTCATACAATAAATACACTCACACCTTAAACCTATATATAGGACGTTGCAAAAATAAATAAAATAAATTAACATAAATTAATAGTAAAAAGTATTAATCTAGGTCGAGCAAGTACTCTCTCACCGCTGCTTTGAACCTGCTGAGAGATATAAGATGTTTAATCTCAGCAGGCAGGGAGTTCCAAAAATGCGCACCTTGAATTTGGAAGGAATTCCTGCCAACCTCAGTACGCATAAAGGGCACCACTAGATCTCTGATTTCTCCCCTAGTAGCCACCCTGGGTACACATCTAATGAAGAGACCCATCAGATGCTCTGGAGCATTCATGCGCACGATCTTGTACATAAGTACAGCCAAAAAATACTGTCTCCTCGAATCAGTACGCAGCCAACCCAACGCGGCTCTATAAGAAGAAATATGAGCCCCTATTCTTATACTGAATATATATCTCACACACGAATTCTGCAGTCTTTGTATTCTTCTCTTCAAGCCCTTAGAAGCATTGAGCAGAACCACCAAACAGTAATCGAGATGTGGAAACAGCAGGGCGGTTGCACGTTGTTTACGCAGAGCCTCCGTGGTGTACCGACGAAAAAACCTCAAAGCATACAACACTCTGTTGAATTTTTTTGCAAGCATATTAATGTGAGACTCCCAAGAAAGCTTAGAGTCAAGCACAACACCAAGGCTCGTTACAATGTCAGAGAAAGGAATGCTGACACCTCCCTCAAGGTCAATCGTCCGTGGCGCCCCAGCATGAAATGAATTGATAAAACGATTACTGCCAAAGACGATTGCCTTGGTCTTGCTAGCGTTTAAGGTGAGTGAGGCACCAGCCGCCCACTCCGACACCGCATTGGCCGCCCTCTGTAAGATTAGAATACCTGCATCCACATTCTCACGAGGAACTTGCGTATAAATCTGCAGGTCATCTGCATACAATAGGTGCTCAACACAACCAGAGCCAAAAGCGTCACGTACGTTATTAATGTAAAGGCAAAACAACAAAGGCCCCAGTACCGATCCCTGTGGAACTCCTAGGTTGGTTGTTAGCCAACCTGATTCTTCTTGTAAGTGTAGTGAAACCATTTGTTTCCTTCCTGAAATATAAAAGTTAATGCACACGAGAGCAGCCCTGGAAAACCCCATCGATCTAAGCCTTGCAAGTAATTTAGAGGGAGAGATCGTGTCGAATGCCTTACTAAAGTCAAAAAGTAAAAGTAACGTGACGAGTTTTTCGTCAAGACCTCACCTTATATCGTCTGTTAATTTAAGTAAAGCTGTCTGCGTAGAGTGATTTTTTCTGTAACCAGTCTGCATGGGATCAAGTATCTCATTTGTAGTAATATATTCCTGCAATTGGTCGTGGGCGATCTTCTCCAGTACCTTCGAAAGAAAACACAAAATCGCAATTGGCCTAAAATCTTTAGGCGACTTAGGTGCAGAACACTTTTTTAATGGCACAATACGTGCTTGCTTCCAAAAGCCAGGGAAGACCCCTTGCGCAAAAGAAGAGTTGAACAGAGTCACAAGATGTTCACCAATAAATGGTAAGGCTTTAAGTATCACGCCTTGAGGAATGCCATCCTCGCCACGAGCCTGCGATGAGAAATGGGAAGTCGCAAGAACATCATTGATATTATTTGGTTTAGAAGCAAAACCATCTTTACTACATGCAGTAAGAACCCTCTCGCGAAGCTCATCATCATCATGTGGCGAGACCGACACCCCAGCAAAGTGCGCGTTAAGCTCATCAGGAGTGAATCCATTCAAGTCCCCTTGAGGTCCGGTTAAGAGTCCCAGGTCTCTTAGCTCCTTCCAGGCATTACCATTTGCAAGTGCTTCGAACAGTCTATTATAGTAGTATGTGGTCTTTGCAAGTTCAGTCTGTTCGTCTACCGTTTTACGTAAATGCAGAAACTCAGTCAGGTATTGCGTTTCGTTCATTCGTTTATATCTTCTGTAAGTAGCATCCCGCTTGCGCCGCATCTGCGACAATTCTTTATTTAACCATGGTGGGCTATTCTTCGTATGCTTAAGTATTTCCACTAGTGCTAAACTCTCTATGACAGAAGTAAAATTGTCACAAATGCAGCCAAGTGTAGACTCTGGGTCGACAGTACCAGCTGTTAATGGTGTCCAATCATAGCCAGCTAGTTTCTCTTGTAATTCATATTGACAAATGCTTTTATAGTTTCTATATCTAATCGACTTGTGATCTGTACTGCACGTATTATAAGCAATAGAAACATCAATTAAGTTGTGCCGACTATTAAAAATTCGCAGGTACGTTACGTGCGTCAAGTACATTGTCATTGTCATCCACAATAATCAGGTCTATCCATGTGTGAGAAGATGGAGTTATATGCGTGGCACCATGCTGGACCAACTGAAGCGAAAGCTCCACTGTTAGTTTACTAAGAAACCTCGCATCACTGCTTTCTCGCAGGAGATCGGCATTCAGATCCCCCATTATAATTTTATATGAAAAATCATGAGATAAATCTCTCAAGGAATTTAACAAATCAGAATTTTTTGTAAATGAAATGGCAGGAGGGCGATAAATGACAGAAACCAGCACAGGTTCAGAGTCGCCATCCTTAATCGAACAAAAAATATATTCTGGCACTTGGGGTTTACCGCTGCTAGTAATAGTTGTGGTACTAGAAAGAGCTAGTACTTCATATTTTAAATTATTTTTAACATAGAGGGTAACCCCTCCTCCATGAAGGTTTCTGTCCTGCCTGAACAACTTATAATCCTTAATCCGAATGACGTCATCCGAGACAGCCGGTCCCAGCCAAGTTTCAGCCACTCCAAACAAATCATAAGAGGGACCATCACATAAGAACTCGCGCACCTGTCCAATGTGAGCTCTTAATGAGGTCACATTCAAAAAGCCCGCTTGCAGTTCACCCTTTATCTCCTTGCAATTTTTTGGGGAGATCTGGTGTAGTCATTGGGGAGAGATATCAACATCATTATTATTATCTAATTTTTCCTTTTCAACATTATTATCTTTGTTAGTCATAACAATGTCGTCATTTCTTAAGCATCCACTAATTACTTTGGAATTGTCATTAGTAATAATATTTTTATCTAAAATTATGTTTTGAGAACTGCATATTTTATCTATTTCATTTTTTGAAGCAAATGCAAATGCTCTCTCCCCGCTCCTCCGTCTTGCCAGAAATCTGCCATTTCTATGCCATACAAAATTAATACCCCTTTCTTTGGCATATTTCTTGAGATCTTTGAAATTTTTATATGTCTCCTTTTTGAGGTATTCATTAATAAATACTTGAGAGTGATTCTTAATGGCAGAAAAACTAGCAAAACGAGTAAGGTCAATATCTGCAGTTGAGAAACTAGTAATTTTTCTTTTTTGTACAAATATATCTCGCACCAGACTCTCCTCCGATAATCTAACTAGCAGTGAGATGGGACCCCCCGGACCGTCTCCGATCTCACTGTTTTTAGTGCTAGGTGATGTCAACAAAGCAACCGACAATATTTGCGCCCTTCTTACAATCGGAAGTATAGCACCAAGGACAGCAGAAGCATAATCTTCCAGAGGAACATCAGCCGCTAAGCAGTCTAGTCCGCTGGAGATCACCAAATAACCGCCCTCGGCGCTACAATTATGTTTATTTTGGTGGAGCTGTTTTTTTTACCTATATTGGCTTGTGCTTTTGGAATGTTAGTGTCCGGTGTTGTACTCGTATCTATATTTGTGAGTAGATTACTGTCATGCTCATCCACGCGCTCCAGAACACTGAGATCAGAGACGGTCTGGGCCACGCCCGCTACCCCCACCACAAGTTCTGACAAGTTCCTGTCCACTCCATTTAATTCATTTATTAGTATAGAGTTAATACCATTAATTTTAGAATTTAAATTTGTATTAATCTTTTCACAGTTTTTATTTAGAGTGGACAACAACTGACCTTCTAAGACGCTGACTCTCTCCCTAAGTTTAATATTTTCATCCAGCAACCCTGCCTGCACAGATTGCAAATTTTGAATTAATTTATTTTGGTTATCTAGCTTATTCAATATGTCTCGCGAGCCATTACCAATACTCATTACGCCACTCTCAAGACCCGGAAGTCGACCGAGCTCACCTAGGACTAATTCAAGCTTACGAGACAAAATATCTTTTGTCGCAGACAGAGCAGCATGAACAGGAGAGAAGTCAACATTATCATTAAAATTTTTATTATTATCTAACGAATCAATTATTTTATTATTTTTAAGAGAAGTAGTGGGGGCATCGCGCACAGCGCCACCTCTATTCCACATAACTTTAATACTGTTAATACTTAAATTAGAATTTCTCTGCTCCGCCGCGACTCCATCCTTCTGCGATGTCTTGGCCGTTGGTTGCCCCTGGATAGTGGTGACCGTTGCTGCCTGCGTGTCAGTCTTAGAAGGAGTAGATGTACTTAGGGGCAGCTTCTTACTATCTTTATGAATGCCGAGTGTCTGACTGTTATTGCCAGCGCTGTGTGTGTGAGTAATGGAGGGGTATTCTTCTGATCTTTTACTTGTACGCACTTCTTGCAAACATAGCTTGTTGAATTAGTAGAAGATTGCAACTGTAAACGTGACATGCACTTAGCATGACAGCGCTGGCGACATGTTGCGCAATTATACAATTTCTTAGCTCCGCAAGTATCAGATATCGGCTGCTTACATATATAGCAAGTCTCCATAATAGCGACCTCTTGTGGCAGATTTCAAAATAATAATTTCGCCAAGTGTGTTCCAAAAGGCACCCAAAAATGCCTTTTCCCTCCAAAATAACACAGCCAGACACTAACCTTAAAAGTCCTCGGATCCAAAGATCAACGATCAGCCAGCAAGCACAGCATCACTCCCGCAATCCCAATACAGATGCTGACTTGCATTAAGGCGCCTGCAAGTTTCCTGCAACAAAAACGCCCGAAGGCAGCCTGGCGGCAGAGAAAAGTCTAAAAATTGCAGAGCGTCACACAGAAAGTCTAGCGCTACTTACGTGTTCCAAAAACATGAGGTTGAGGTTAGGAAGCCAATTTTGAGTCTAGCGAGCTCTAACTTTCAGAATCGGAGTTTTTTGACATGATAAATAAATAGGCCAAATTCTTAAAAAAATCGAAGGACAGGCCATTTTAACGTACTTATCCAGCTATACTCTTTATGTACCTGTTATTGAAGGGATATTGTGCAGAAAATAGTGAGCCCGTTTCTTTACATTGATAATAAATTAATTATCGAATTATAAAAACGTGATTTACTTAGAGTTAGTTTTATTATTAATTAATAAGGTGTAAGATATTAAATTAATCGGAAAACAGTTAGTAGTATTTGAATAATCATATTCATTGAGAAAAAAGATACGTCGTCAACAAACAGAAGTAACTGTAATAATTATTAATCTAAATTTGTTTTCCATTATATTGGTAAATAATATTAATTTTGAATAAATAAGTTATAAGTCAAGAATGTATATTTATTATTTTTTTTATTGAATATAAAAATTTTATATAAAAACTTTACATTTTTCTTTTTTTTGCTTTTGATGCCTCAGCAGAAACATTTAGATTTATTTGTTCTTCTTGAACTTTATTTTCTCCTTTATTGTCTTCTTCCACAGATTTATCTCCAGAATCATGTGAAGATTCTACGATATTTTGTAGTGCAATTGAAGTACTCTCATCAACCATAATATCTGTAATATCATCATTGGTGATTATATCAGAAACATTCTCTATAATATTTTCTTTAATGTTACTACAGGTTTTGCCATGGCACGATGAACATAATTGCGAACATCGCAAGCCATGCTTCCTGCAGCTACAGGTTTTTTTCCTGCACCCTGTCTCCACCTACAACTGATTTTCTTCAATATTTCATCCGGAATCAGTAGTTCCAGTGTATGTACGGGGTAAAGAACATTTTCTTTTTTTTCTGACCCCAGGCTGTTGGTTCTTGTTCGTTTCTAAGCCATTGTTGCACTTGTAAATATGTACGGTAGGCATGCTGTCTCGTGGCACCTTCAGTTGGATACACAAATATGTTTAGTTTATTATAACTATCGGGAAGTGCATAACATTTAACTTTATTTATTATTTATTTATATATTAACAATTGATATCATTTACTAATATAATGAAAAACAAATGTATATTAATAATTATTACAGTTACCTCTTTTTGTTGACGACGTTTTTTTTCTCAAAGAATAAGATTATTCAAATACTACTAACTGGTTTCCGATTAATTTAATATATTACACCTTATTAATTAATAAAAAAACTACACTAAATAAAGCATGATTTTATAATTTGATAATTAATTTATTATTAATGAAAAAAAACGGGCTCACTATTTTCGGCACAATATCCCTTCAATAACAGATACATAAATTTCTATTCTTGAAAATTATAGGAAAGCTAATGAAGAATGTAAAAAATAAATACACGCATGAGTTTCAAGTGGATAGTTTCCGAAATCATGGTGAGGTTATTTTACAGTTCATAGGAGTTAAGTAAATAAAAATTGAAAAATTCAAAAAAAAATTTTTTTCATTGCTAAAATTGTTTAAATAATTGACAAAAATACCCCTAAAATCATTTCTAAAATGATATGTGGTCAGGGAAAAAATATTATTAAAAATTGATTAAAAGTTGCAAAAAAATTTTTTTTGTTTATTTATACTTGTTAAATAAATTTTTTGGGAGTAATGACTATGGTAAATGTTAATATTTTCGGAAGCTACCTCAAATTTAAAAAAAATGAAGAATTTATGTTGATTAGTATGCGAGATACATAAAATTTTCCCGCATGGATTACTTTGAACCTTTAGACTCAATTTTGTTGTCGCATGGCTTTTTACTTTTTCCGATTTTAACTTCCGTCTTCATAGTAATTTCAAAATTTAATTAAACAATATAACTGAACAATCAACGTGCCGCAATATTTTTTTTTGAATATTACAACTATTAACGCGTTTTTTCGTTGTGGTTGCGTTTCTTAATTTGCATAAATAAAGTCATGACGATTTGAAAAAAAAAAAATTATTCGGCTTCTAGAGCACTTATAGAGATGTTTAACCTCTCAAAATTTAAAGAATAATATCACCTATCCAACGAACTTACTCTCATTTATTTACGACAAATAGTTTAATTGCAAATTAAAAGTTAATTAGCAAAAAAACGATTTTTTTCTATATCGCGATTTTAAACAATCAAATTTTAAAAAATCGATTAGCTACTTACTGTACAGTAAAGTAGAGATGTTGAACTTTCAAAATCACTTTGATGCATCCTCGTACGATTCATAGCGGCTTGGGAATAACCACGCCAATATGGCCTATTTCTTATAAACAATTTGAATTATGTAAAAAGTATTGAATATTTTTACTTGAAATTTTTACTATGAATTTACTATCATTAGAGCTTGAGTTTCACCAATTATCAAGCCCCCAGTTATTTTTTTAACGGAGTAATAAACAATTGATAAAATAATTATCTTTCGTGATTTTTCGCGATTTGCAAATAAAGAAATGAAGATAATCAATATGTACCATGATTAATTTTGTTGGTCTTTTCAATATCTACAAAGTTTACTCAAAACATTTTTTTTTACAATTGATAGTTTTTTCTCTACGGTCAATCAAGTGCTTTTTTATTCATTAATTTGTTAATAAAAATAATTTTCTACGATAGGATTTTGGCTCATTCAACGGATTAATGTCCCTGATGATCTCACCTACCAAAATTCGTTCGGAAACCCTGAGCTACAATTTCTTTGAAAAAGGGGCTAAAATATCGTAATTTGACTAGCCTGATTAGACAATGACAGATAGTTCGGCCTCCTCTTAATGGCGGACGTAGAAGAATGATTACGAAAAGAGCCGATCATTTTTTAATATGAATATATCATATAAGTATAGAAATAGAGCTTGTTAGTAACTCAGTCAGTAGAGCGTTGGATTCGTAATCTCGGGGTTCTGAGCACGAATCCCGCTTTCAGCAGCCGATTGATAGAAGCACTGTACGTTACATGTGCTTTGTTAACAAACACACTTACGAGCTTCGTCGCTGTTTTGCATCACAAATAGCATAAATATAGCGACTTTAAAGAAAAAAAAATATATACAAATTTTTGGACTCATCAGAAATTAATATTTACGAATTGAAATTAATCTTGCATTTATGGCATTTTTATTGCATAAAGTAATAATAATGCTAATATATAATTATTAAAAGTATGAGGTTATTTGAATAACTAAGTACACACATGTTTGTAAAAATAACAAACTCCGCGTGATAATTCTACAAAAATTTTTGTTTTCATTTTAAAAGTACTCAGAAATTTTTAAATTACAAAAATTTGACGAATTACACAAAATTTTTAACTGTATTTATATGATAAGCACAAGTTTGTTCTCTCCGTGTATGAATACAATTACGATAAATGATTTTCGTGAACTGTCGATTTTATTAATGTTGCCCTCTCGGTCTGACCTCACATAAGAAGCATAGCTTCAAAAATAAAATAAATATAGAATTAAAAATTTTTCAAATTTAGCAGATGCAAGGTAGTATCAACGAGTTAATTAAATTTTGAATATATAAAAGATATTGGGAAATATTGCTGATAAATAATTTTTTAGACTAAAATCAAATTTAAAAAAATAAAATAAAATTACTTAAACTCAATGAGCTGTATGAGAAAGCGTTGCGCCAAAACACTTGACAGCGTTTTTAATTTTAATTTTTACAAAATGTTACGCAAGGTAGAGATTAGGATTTAAGAAAATATTCTGACCCTAACATGAAGAAAGGGAGGAATCATATTTAATCAAAAATGTTCCTAAGTAATTTTTACATGGTCCCTTACAGTCTTTTCATGAAGATTAGTACCTATATTTTTTACTTTACAAGGAGTAAAAAATTATGTTATCTTTTCTAAAGAGTAATTTTAAATGTTTACTCTTTCACCAAAGAATAAAAGGCACATTTATAACTTTGTAAAGAGTAAAATAATATCTTATTAAGAATAGGAGCTCCAACAAACCAATCTTCCCCAGCGCGACCTAAAGATTGTTGCCGCGTGTAGTATTATCAAACCCCCTCGTGTTATATAATGTCAGCTACCATTCATTCCGACGTTGCCTGTCGTGTCCAATGGAGCTCCTTTACTACATATTGTTTTTGATAGATTACAGCCGAATGTTCATTATTAGATTGTTTTAAGTTTCTTTATACTTCAACTTATATAAAAATAAAGTTTTTTGTTATTATATAAATAAAAGGATTTATTTAACCCTATCAGGACGGAATTTTTATTTCATCATGAAAAGTTCTGATAACCATTTAGCGATGATAAGTGTTCATTTATTAAGCAATTTTCCCGATGAAAAAATTTTTTTTTCACTTTTTTCTTATTAAGTTTTCTCAGTTTCTATCAAAGATATAATAACTTAGGCCTTCAGTATGAGATCGGAAATAGTCCACTTTAATCTAATACACATATTTTCTACAAAATTTGAAGCCACTTTTGCACAATTTCAAAATCTCCAAATCCACAATTTCACAATTTCCAAAATATGTCAATGTACATTGTAATGTACACTCGACGGACACTGATTCGCGACCCCTTTTTTGAATATCTGCAACGTTATCCGTTGAGTTTTTGAAATATAGGTTAGCTTGCGCGATCATGTTTCGAAAATGAGTTTTCATCTAAATAAATATAATTCATGCTAACTATAAGACAAGGGAACATAAATAAAGAAATGGTGGTAAAATTTAAATGAGCAAATATTTAATACTGAAGTAATGAAAAAGCTATGATTTCTTATGATTGTCATCGCATATGGTTACATAATATATATAAGAATGCTTTATAAAAATATGATCACTTTAACATTTATTTATTGTTTTATCATTTATCATTTTTTATATTCGAATTAATGTCCATTTGAATTTTACCGCCATTTCTTTATTTATGTTCCCTTGTTTTATAGTTAGCATGAATTATATTTATCTAGATGGAAACTTATTTTTAAAACATGGACGCGCAACCATCCTAAACTCAATGGATAACGTTTAAAGGCGCGAAAATGGGGTCGCGAATCAGTGTCCGTCGAGTGTACATTGGTTCTGAAAGGGTTAAGTTTTAGCTCCTACATCCAACATACCTCAATAGTTAAAAAAAGTAATTTGATCAATATTTGCTTTTACAATATTCCTTAAAACAGTATATTTATCAATTTACTAATTTAGGGATAATAGTCACGTGACTACTAAAAGTATCGGAAATAGTTAGATAGATAGATAGATAGATATTATTTATTGTATATCATATCATTATACAAAGGGCGTGTAATACAATTCATAAATATAATAATAAATATTGTACATAAACAATGAATAAATGTAAAAATATTGCACATAAAACAATGTATAAATATAAAATATTGCACATGAAACAATGTATAAATACAAAATATTGCAATTGATATCACAGTCAGTTACTAAACCTAATAATACTGAATAAGTAAGTCACAACAAAAGAAGTGATATCACAGATACAAAAAAATAGAAAAATACACGCAATCCAATAAATTAAAAGTCAGTCATACAATATCTATCAGTCATAGTATATAAAAATTATTTATTTAAAATACAAAATGAAAAATGATAAATAATGCAATAAAATAATAAAGCGTATGCAGTAGCACAAAAACGCAGTCAAAATAATAAAAACAAGTAAAGCATTCACTCACTAACCATTCAGCCAATAAATACAATCACACCTTAAGTAAAAGAGTATATATACGGGACGTCACATTATAATAAATTAACATATGAATAAAAAATAAAATTTAGTTTATTGGAGGTCGAGCAAGTACCCCCTCAGAGCCGACTTAAACCTGCTTAGCGATAGAAGATTCTTTATATCAGCAGGCAGGGAGTTCCAAAAATGCGTACCCTGAACTTGAAAGGAATTCCTTCCAGTCTCAGTACGCATAAAGGGCACCGCGAAATCCTTAATCTCTCCCCTAGTAGCTACCCTAGGTACATATCTAGTGGAGAGACCCACTAGATACTCGGGAGTATTCATGCGCACGATTTTGTACATAAGTACAGCCATAAAATACTGTCTCCTCGCATCAGTACGCAGCTAACCCAGCGCAGCTCTATGAGGAGAGATATTATCGCCCATTCTTACGCCTAATACATATCTCACACATGAATTTTGTAGTCTTTGTAATCGTCTTTTCAACTCCTGTGAGGCATCGAGCAGAACTACTGAGCAGTAATCGAGATGTGGAAACAGCAGGGCGATTGCGAGTTGTTTGCGCAGAGCCTCAGTGGTATACCGACGAAAAAACCGTAAGCCATACAAAGTTCTATTAAACTTCTTAGTCAGCATATTAATTTGTGACTCCCATGAAAGCTTAGAGTCAAGCACAACACCAATGCTCGTAACGGTATCAGAGAAAGATATGCCGACACCATCCTCAAGCTCAATCGTCCTTGGCTCACCAGTATAAAAGTCATTAATAAATCAACCATTGCCAAGAACGATCGCCTTAGTTTTGTTTGCATTTAGTGTGAGAGAAGCATCAACAGCCCACTCCGACACCGCCTTGGCCGCCCTCTGTAGAATACGAATACCTTCATTCACATCCCCATAAGAGACCTGCGTATAAATTTGCAGGTCATCTGCATATAATAGGTACTCGACACAACCGGGGTCAAGGGTGTCACGTATGTTATTAATGTAAAGGCAAAACAACAGAGGCCCAGCACTGAACCCTGCAGAACTCCTAAATTGGTTATTAGCCAATTCGATTCCTCTTTTAAATGCGTGGAAACCATTTGTTTCCTACCTAATAAATAGGAGCTAATCCACTCGAGAGCAGCCCTGGAAAACCCCATCGATCTCAGTCTTGCAAGTCATTTGGAGTGCAAGATCGTGTCGAATGCCTTACTAAAGTCAAACAGAAGTAGTAGCGTGACAAGTTTCTCATCTAGACCTGATCTTATGTCGTCAGTAAATTTAAGTATGGTAGTCTGCGTTGAGTGATGCTTTCTAAAACCAGTCTACATAGAGTCAAGTATCCGATGTGTCATAATATACTATTGCAATTGGTCATGGGCAATCTTCTCCAGGACCTTTGAAAGAAAACATAAGATTGCTATGGGCCTGAAATCCTTAGGCATTGTTGGTGCAGGACACTTTTTTAATGGCACAATGCGTGTACGCTTCCAAAGGCAAGGGAAGACCCCCCGTGCAAAAGAGGAATTGAAAAGAGTCACAAGATGTTCTCCGATAAACGGTAAAGCCTTGAGTATCACGCTCTGCGGAATGCCATCCTCGCCACAAGCCTGTGATGAAAAATGCGAAATTGCAAGGACTACATCAGTAACATTAATTGGTTCAAAGACAAAGCCACTTTCACTACACTGGGAAAGAATTCTCTTACATTCCTCATTATCATCGTGCGGCGAGACTGACACTCCCGCAAAGTGCGCATTAAGAGGCGGCCGTATAGCTCTGTCCTTGTCTAATCTAAATTTTTGTTATTATTAATAAATTAAATATTGTTATACAAAAGTAAAGATACAGCCCAATAGATTTCAAGACGAGCAAACGATCCTATTCTATGAAAAAATATAAAGTTTTCATAGAATAGGATCGTTTGCTCGTCTTGAAATCTATTGGGCTATACCCTTACTTTTGTATAACAATATTTAATTTATTAATAATAACGAAAATTTAGATTAGACAAGGACAGAGCTATACGGCCTCCTCTTAAGCTCATCCGGAGTAAATCCATTCAAGTCCCCTTGAGGTCCGGACAAGAGTCTTAGGTCTTTTAACTCCTTCCAGACATTACCTTTGGCAAGAGCTTCGAACAGTCTGTTATGATAGTAAGTAGTCCTAGCTTGTTCAGTCTGCTCGTCAATCGTTTTACGTAGTTGTCATCATATGATAGGAATTTTTGTTAATAGTTATCATATGATAGGAATTTTTGTATTCTTGAAATGTTCTTCTGTGCATATAATTAAAGAAGGGTACAAAATTTTAGTTTCGGAAAAGTTTAGCAAAAGTTTAGTTGGGTTTAAGTTCATATTTGATAAGGCAAATGAGACGATCCCAAATTCGGTTAAAAAGATAGTAATGTTTCACGGATGTTTGTACCATATTTAATGATGTGTCCAGTTTTTACCACTCGCTCCCCTTCAATAAATTTTCTTTCTGCAGGATTTGTACCTACTCAATTACAAATTTGATTTATATTTAGAAACATTTTTGATAAAGAATAACTTTTCGCCTATCTTTATAATACTATGCACATGCTTATCGGCGCCATATTCGTTGACTATATATATTGGTCATGCCCCCATGTCGAATCCCAATAACTTGCTATCAATTATGTTTTAGAAAAATTATTTTAATTTTAATATCCTATCCTATATTATATTAAAGTGAAATCACTTTTTTTCCGTTTCCCCGGTTCTCCGGTTCTCCGGTTCTCCACATTTGTTAAATGTCTTTAATCTTTTGATAATAAGAGTAGCAATTTTTTATTGGGCCCTAATCATAATTAGTCCTCATTAGTCATAAGCATCTTTTTGGGTCATATTTTTTTTGACCCAATATTTTTTTTGGGCCTTATATTTTCTTGCGTCCTGTATCTTTTGGGTCCAATATTTTTTTGGTCTCTATATTTTTTGGGCTTTATATTTTTTTGGGCCTTATATTTTCTTGCGCCCTATATTTTTTTGGGCCCAACATTTCCTTTTAATTTATATTTTCTTAGGTTCTATCAATTTTTTGGGTCCTATATTTTATTTACCTCTGTATTTTTTTGGGCCTTATATTTTTTTGGGCCCAATATTTTTCTTGGCCCAATATTTTTCTTGGCCCAATATTTTTCTTGGCCCAATATTTTTTTGGTTTCTATATTTTTTTAAGGCTCTATATTTTTTGGGCCTTATATTTTTTTGGGCCCCATATTTTTTTTGACTTTATATTTTCTTGGGCTCTATATTTTCTGGGCCCAACATTTTTTCGAAATTAATATTTTCTTGGGTTTCATAATTTTTTGGGGTACTATATTTTATTTAGCTTTATTTTTCTGGGCCTTATATATTCAGGCCCTACATTTTTTTGAGTCCTATTTTCTTTGGGCCTCATATTTTTTTGAACCTTGTATTTTCTTGGGTTTTATATTTCTTTGGGCCCAATATTTTTTCGATTCTTATGTATTCTTAAGCTCTATATTTTTTTAGGCCTAATATTTATTCAATTCTTATATATTCCTGTGCTCTATATTTTTGGGTCCAATATTTTTTTTAAATTTATATTTTCTTGGGTTCCATATCTTTTTTGGTCCTATATTTCTCTAGGCCTTATATTTTTTTAGACCTACTTTTTTTCGAGTCCTATTTTCTTTGGACCTCTAATTTTTTTGGGCCATTCATTTTTCTGGGCCTTATTGTTTCTTAACTTTTTTTCTTGGGTTTATATTTTTTTTAACATTTTTTTTTTGGGCGCAATATTTTTTTAATTATATTTTTTTGGTCTCTATATTTTTTGGGCCCAATATTTGTCTGATTCTTTTATTTTTTTTATTATTTTGATTCTTATATTTTCTTGAGCTCTATATTTTTTTTGGCCCAATATTTCTTTAAATCTTATATTTCTTTGATTCTTATATATTCTTGGCTCTATATTTTTTTGAGCCCAATATTTTTTTGATTCTTATACTTTGGCTTTATATTTTGGGCTCTAAATTCTGCCATAATAACCTGAATTTTCAATAATATTCATACGGCTTGCATGTTGTACAATTGGTAATGTTTGCCTATTATCTCCTGATGCAATTACAGTTTCACCACCGAAAGGTTGGTTCACGTTGCATAAATCTTAAAAAAGACGATCAACTGCTTCGAAAGCAAATTTTGAAGTCATGGATATTTTATCCCAAATAATTATTTGTGTTTCCTTTGTTTGCTTCCTGCAGAATTAGGCTTAACATTACAAATTGTACAATCTGTTATATTTAAGAGGACGTTGTATCTTTCTATCCTTTTCTAATAAAAAATATAGGTTTTTGGAAAAACTAGTAGTTATTACTAGAAATCAATAGTTGTCCACAACTTGTACAGTAAAGAACAATATTATTTCTAATGAGAACAAATTAATTCTCTAGCCTCACTTATGATTTTGTAAGTATGTCAAACTTTTTTTGAAAACAAAGCATCAAAATTAATTTTATTATTAATAAATTACTTTAATTTAGCGGGCTCTTAACAGTAGTTTAAATGTTGTATGCACGGTTTTTCCATCAAGTAATGAATTCGCTGATATAGCTGTCCAAGCTGCACATAAATAATGTAAAGTATAATATTTAAAATAAACTATTAAAACGTTAGGTAAATAACTTTTTCCACTTACACCTGTTCCATCTATAAAAATATATTTTTCTTTACTTTGGTTGTTTCAACTCTTTATAGTAGAGTTAAATATTTGTTTTTGTTTATCATTTAAAGAATTTATTTTCATTTCTTATTCATTAAGAATATTATTATTATGATTTAAAATTGTTTGATTATTATCTTCTTCTATAAATGTGCTTATTTTAGGTAAATTAAAATCGTTTAAAGAAAATCCATTAACTTGTAAATTATTTTTAATAACATTCAATGCAAGATTTTTACCTATATTTTTTTCGTATTTAGGATGGTATAACTCATCTTTATATTTTTTATATAAATCTCGTGCATTCAGAGAATACTGAAAAATGCAAATGAAAGCAAATGATTCATAAAGAATATAAAGGAATTCTGTTGAAGATGCTTCTTCCAAACATCTATTCTATTCTTCATCTTCATTAATTAATTGTTTTGCCTCAGCTGCCTCATAAAACGAATTGTACATCACATCATCCACAGTACGGAAAACTTCAAAAGACGTGGCTCCTTTAACATGTGATAGTAATAACCTAATGAAATAACGGTGTCTATCTTTCGGACTTACAAAGTTCATTCTACTGAGTGTTGGTTTTCTTTTTTTTCTTTCATTCCACTTTTTCAGTTTTTCATCAAATGTATAAAAATTTGTTATTTCTGAATACAAGTAATCTCGTGCTTTAAAATCTTTTCTATTTAATTCGAAATATGCTGTTAATGTTGTTCCCACATTTTTTGCATGATCATTTCTTCTTTTCCTTCTTTATAATACACGTTTTGTTGATTTTTCTCATGAACGCTTAGACGTTTTATAGTATGTGAAATAACATGTAAAGGATATTCTCATAATCTGTCCATTACTTGAGGTGGACATAAATATCGTGTATTAATGTATTGTTGGGTTTCGTTATATTCATATTCAACATTTTCACGATTGTCATTTTGAAAAGTGTTTTCTGATTAGAAACCCACACTTAATGTATTTTAATGTATGCGCAATCATGACCTCTATGACAGTATTCGAATAAATATTTAATGTAGTGTACAGCGGAACAAACTTCTACGTTGATGTGTCCATTAAATTTCAATAATAAGTAAGGATTATAAGGTACAACAAATCCATTATCTTCAATTCTATCTGTAAATTTATTTTTGAGAATTATTTCGACGCCATCATTTTTACGTTTGTATAGTGGATATCCATTGTATTGGAATGTTGTTGTATTACTAAATTTTCTTAGAAAATTTTCAGTACATTGTTTCGTATTTTTATCCATACACGGACAATTTATATTTTGCATACCACAGGGACCGTGTATCATAAATTGTTCAACAATACTATATAATTTTGGATAAATATCTCTATTTGGGATTTCTGCACTTATTATTTTATCAAATTCCTCGGAAATATCAAATTTATCATTTTTATCCAAGAGTAAGTTGTTACTAACATATGCATATGCTGCAATCCTCGTTTTTGAAATTCAATTATATAACTATATGTAATACATTTTCCTAATATTCCCTTTTTTATTACTGAATTTTTAAATTTTTCTACTTTTTTATAAAATACTTTTGTTATAATATCTGGTCCATCTATTGCATTTTCATAAAGTTCCAAGTTTTCAGATATTTCTTTCAAATGTGGGTTACAGGTCATAGTTACAAGAAGGTCAGGTTCGCCACGATAATTTACAAGTGTCATTGAGTCAATGTAATTTTATTTTAAAAATCGTGGACATCCTGTAAAGTTTAACGGTAATATTATTATTTTTCCAATTTTTGGAGAATCTAATTTTTTTTTGTTATATAAATAGTCCATAACACCTTTGTAACATTCACTTTTTAATACGTTTTGGTTTTTTCGTATGAAATATAATCTGGAGGTTTCAACCTTTTCAAACGCATCAACAATGAACTGTTGAGATTATTTTCCCAAATTAAGGAATGGATTAAATTCATTTCTAACACTAAATCTATAATTATAAAATTTCAAATTTGAAATATTAGATTTTCTAAATTTACTTTTCATATTTGGCATCCATCCAAAACCACCATTAGGATGAATAAGCGGATATGTCATAGGATCTGTATGTTTGCTAATTGTCGGTATACTAATTGGCTTATCATACTTAGAGTAAATGACAATATCACGTTCAATAGGAGGAAGATCGTCTTCTCTAACATGTACTATTGCAACTTTATTACAGGTAGGTAGATTATATCTTGTTTTTTCCAAATTATTATTGCAGACAATAGACACAGTAACAGTTCTTAAAGGACAATAGATTTTTGCACATCAATGTAGTTCTTCTTCTTCTACTTTATGCATCATTTTATAGGCTTTAGCATAAGGGTTAATGTCTCTTATCAAGATATCTTAATGTTTTAATAATGTTAAATTTATATTAAACTTATTCCGTTTAATCGTTGCTATTTGATTATCTAAAATATATAATTGTCCATATTTATGTGCTTCATCTTTATTAGGATGTAACGCATATATATTATGGTAAATTTGTCCACATATTCTAATAACTTGTGGTCCTTAACCCGGAAATGTATCAAAATTGGCACCAAAATTTGCGAATGCTAAAGCATCATTGTACAATCTAACATTTCGTAGAAAATCAATAATTTCTTCCGTTCATTCAGTTGCTAAAAACATTAATTGTTCTAAATAAGGAATATTTTCTAACAATTCTACTTGACCTTTATGACAACAATTGGAGAAATCGTTACTTTTAATATATTCGAAAGCAAAATGTTTCGCATCACAATAAACACATGTATTTGTCATGGAACCAATGTTATTTTCAGATATGAGATTTTTATCGAAATATATATTTGCTATAGAACCAATCAGTTTCGAAATAATTTTTTCAGTTATTATTTTTTTATTTAATTTCTTCAATTTTTTTTCTACTTTGCCCCTTATTGTTTTATCAATAACTTTGTTTAATACAATATTATGATTGTTATTATAATTATTATTATTGTAATTTTTATTATAATTATTGTCTTTAATTTTTAATCGTTTACACTTAATAAATAATATCTTTAATTGATAAGAATCATATTTATGTTTTCGCTTTTTTTCATCTATTGGTTTATTTATTGTAGTATCATTATTAACATGTTTATTGTCATCAATTTCTATTTGTTTACACCTTGTGCGTGATTTTTTTAATTGGTAACAATCATTTTTTACTTGCGTTTTCTTAATAATATCGGCATTTTCCAATTTTTTTTATATTTTACGTAAACTACTCGATGAAAGAGCTTCAAATTATATATGGAAATTATTTATGATTGTCAAAATAAAATGAACTTTTGAAAACTAATTTTTTTCAATTTTCTTAGCGCACATTTAATTTTAGAGCATTTTGAAAATTTTGAAAAAATTTTTTATTTTTAATTTCTTTTATATTGCACAAAAATCACTCAATAAACTTGCTCAAAAATTTTTATGCAAATTATTCACTATTATCTGAATAAATCAAGCTTTGGAAAACTTATTTTCTTAGCGCAGTTTTAATTCTAGAGCATTTTGAAAATTTTGGAAAAAATTTTCATATTTCATTTTTTTTCTATTACACAAAAGCCATTCGATAAATTTGCTCAAAAATTTTCATACAAATTATTTGTTATTGCCTAATTAAAGCAAGCTTGGAAAAACTTATTTTCTTAGCGCAGTTTTAATTTTAGAGCATTTTGTAAATTTTGAATAGAATTTCACTTATTTTTTGGTATTTTACGTAAACTACTCGATGAAGTAGCTTAAAATTATGTATAAAAATTATTTACGATTGCCTAAATAAAATGAACTTTTGAAAACTGGTTTTCTTAGCGTAATTGTAACGTTAAAGCGTTTTGAAAATTTTAAAACAATGTTTATTTTTCAATTATTTGGTATTTTTTGTAAACTATTCGATGAAAATGTTCCAAAATTTGTATGCAAGTTATTGGTTATAGTGTTAAGAAGACAAGCTTGGAAAAATTAATTTTATAAACGTATTTTTAATTTTAGAGCATCATAAAATCACATTATGCAAATGGCAAAATTAAGAAAGAGTAAAATTCATATAGTTTTCGTAGGTATTAAGACAGCCTTCAATACAGAGGATAGGGACATTTATATTAAAATCGTATTTAAAAAAATAAAATCAAATTACTCTAACTCAATGTGCTCTATGAGAAAGCATTGCGCCAAAACACTTGGCAGCGTTTTTATCTTTGATTTCATTTTTGTTATTTTAGTATTTTTTAATTTTTCTATATATTTATTGGGTTGTTTTTCTTTAATTTTTGTATAATCTTCTTTCCTACGTAAAGCTTTATTAGCACGTATTTGTACCAATTAATTAAAACTCATTTTTTCCTTGAATTTCAATTTTGTTATCTTAGTATTTTCTAATTTTTCTTTATATTATTTTGGTTTTTTCTGTTTAATTTTTATATAAGCTTCTTTCTTACGCAAAGCCTTATTTGCATGTATTTGTTCCAATTTATCAAAACTCATTTTTTCCTTGAATTTTTATTTTTTTTATCTTACAAGGAGAGTGTTTCACCTTCGGGTCACCGTTTTTGCTCAAATTTTGGGAATGTTTTCTGGATGCAGAAATATGAAGAAAGCCAAAATTTTAGAGGCCAACGCTCAATATTTCCCTAGTTAAAGGCCATCGAAGAAAATCACTAAAAAAGTTACTAGATTTTCAAACGCTTATAGTTCCTCAGAATTATTAGCTAGAAGCTTAAACCTTTTTTTCAATGAAAGCTGAGCTCAAATCCTTTCGAAATAGTAGTTATAGCATATCGAAATATTATTTTTTTCCAAAGTTATAGCATAATAAAGATTGAACCCAATTTTAACTTTTATTATTATTTAATGTTTTAAACATAAAATTCAAGTCCAATCTTTATTACGCTCTACACTGAAAAGACGTAGGGACCGCTACAGTCACCCACCTGACCGTAGTTACGCCGAATCCTACAGCCTGTATAGTTTGTGAAATCGGGACCGTAGCGGCGCCGGCCCGCGCCTTGAGAGCGCCGCAAACGACCTCTTGCGGCGCTAGTTACCGCGTCTATCACACGGCTTATTAGGAGCTGCTACAAAACGGGACCACTCGAGCGCCGGTCTTGCTCCGTAATGGATTGAAAGAGGGAGCGCCGTTACGGATATACCAGTGTGGCGGGGAGAGCACCGATGTCTTTTCAGTGTAACTTTGGGAAAAAATAATATTTTGAGATGCTATAGGTACTATTTCGAAAGGATTTGAGCTCAGCTTTCATTTAAAAAAAAGGTATAAGCTTCTAGCTAATAATGCTGAGGAACTATAAGCGTTTGAAAATCTAGTAACTTTTTTAGTGATTTTCTTCAATGGCCTATAACTAGGGAAATATTGAGCGTTGGCCTCTAAAATTTTGGCTTTCTTCATATTTCTGCATCTAGAAAATATTCCCAAAATTTGAGCAAAAATGGTGACCCGAAGGTGAAACACTCTCCTTGTTAGTATTTTCTAATTTTCCTCTATATTTTTCTGATTTTTTTCTTCAATTTTTATAAAAGCTTCTTTCTTACGTAAAGCCTTATTCGCACGTATTTGTTCCAATTTATCAGTACTCATTGTTTCCTTCAATTTCAATTTTGTTATCTTAGTATTTTCTAATTTCTCTTCATATTTTCTCGGTTGTTTTTCTTTAATTTTTATATAAGCTTCTTTGTTGCGTAAAGCCTTATTTGCACGTTTTCATTCCAATTTATCAGTACTCATTATTTCCTTCAATTTCAATTTTGTTATCTTAGTATTTTCTAATTTCTCTTCATATTTTCTCGGTTGTTTTTCTTTAATTTTTATATAAGCTTCTTTGTTGCGTAAAGCCTCATTTGCACGTTTTCGTTCCAATTTATCAGTACTCATTGTTTCCTTGAATTGCCATTTTGTTATCTTAGTATTTTCTAATTTCTGTTTATATTTATTTGGTTGTCCTTTTTTCATATTCATGTAAGCTTTTTTCTTACGTAAAGTTTCTTGAACACGTCTCAGTTCTAATTTATCATTACTTTTTTTTATTGTAGTTTCATAATAATGTCTTTTTCTAAAATTTTTTTATATTCATGTTATTGTTCTGTTACCATTTTCCTATTAACGGGATGTCGGAGCTGCAGCAATTGAGTTTTGCTTTTTTTATTTTATCAATATCTTTTTAAATTCATAAATTAGACAAATCCAATGACTTGTCCGCACTAAAGCTATATTATTACAATCATTTTTGTTAAAATAAAAAATCATTTGGACTTGTTATTTTTTTATGAGCTTGGATTGGAAATTAGATATCAAACTCGATAAACCTAACCGTAAAATTCGATACATTGAAAGTTTTTATTATAACTTTATATGTATAATATTTTAGTGGATCTCTTAAGTTGTCTGCACTAGAGTTTAATCTTACAAATTTTTACTTTGTAGCAAAAAAACTCAATTAAAGGCATCGTTTCTTCATAAGTTTGGATTGGAAATATTATTGAAAGGCGGGCAGCTTCGTCATGCTCTCAAGTCCTGTTACAAATAAAGCTTCTTTTTCATCTATTTCTTTTGACTCTTTTTTTTTCATCTAATTTAATCTCAATTGTGCTAATTTTATCATCGTTATAATTTAAGTGGATATCATCGCTTCCTATTATATCATTATCTGGTTTTTAAAAATTTGTATCTGGAATGTCATTGTCAATTCCCATCAAAATTATTTTATGATTCGAATTTTTTCGTTTACGATACATTTCCATGATCTTTTTCTGTTCTGAGAATAAATGCATTTGTGAGTTTTTTCTAATAGTTCAAGCTCGGCGAAATCTAAATTTAATGGTATTTGATTTAGACGTTGCTCATGACAAAAACTCCTCTTTATCATGTCCGGTGGATTATCATAATTAATATTTGCATTATTATAATTCTGCGAAACTGGAAACATTCTTATTTGTTGCGTTTTAAAAATTCTTGATAAACGTAATCAGATTTGAGAAACATCATATCTTAAACAACATGGACCTACATTATAAAGTATTGCAATAGCAAAAACAATTGCAAAAACGCCACAATCATAATTATCTGTTTGTGATTTTACTGTTTTGAATACTATGCTCAATTCTGATTTGTTTGGAAGTAATCTGTTCATATAAATCTTATGCTCATCTCGTAGATATTTAAGATTTAAACTGTCATATATATGAATTACCTTATTATTATAATACACACAAATCCGGTGACCCTTTTCCAAACTCCCAGAAAATAATAACTGTATAAATTCTCCATTAATTGGTACTGATTCAATATATTGTGGTCTTTGGATTAGTGAAGTTAATTGCATGTTGAGTGAGGTATACCGGTTTGAAATATTATTAAATTCTAATATATGCATATCGGCTAACGTAACCAATAGAAAACTTTAAAATTTAGGTCTGTAAAGAATCATGCTAACTCTGCTCTTTAGAGTTTCAGAGATTTTTATTTTTCTGCTCTTCCAGTTGGTGTGAAATGTCCCACATATATATATATATATATATATATATATATATATTTCTATATTTAATCATTAAAAAATGTTTGTTGTAAAAAGAACTAAAATGAAAATTATTTTGAGTTATTTCTAATAATTGTATTCCTCAGTTTATTTACAGTTATTTACGGATATTTGTAGTATCAACATTTAAAAAATGTATAAATGATAATAAACAATCATTATTTATCTCCAGCCTAACGCTTTTTTATTGTCATTCACAGTTTTCAATATTTTCTTATAATCATTTGTTTTTCCACAGTATTATTCTACTTTTAAAAAATAATTTCTATACAAGGTGATAAAATATTTTATCATGAAATATATATATATATATATATATATATATATATATATATATATATATATATCTCACAAGAAAATTTTAACATCAAAACTAATTCTCTAATGTAAAGAATAAAAAATTGAATTATTAGAATTTTGAAATTTTGATATAGGAATACTTTTTATAAATAACTTTTTAATAACTTTTAATAATGGTAAATTTTTTAAATAACTTGTGGAATTGAATGCTAATCAAATTTAGTTTTAACATAGAGATAATTATTCAAGTTGGAAATGTATTTAATAAAATAATATAACTATTTATGAGTTATCACTTAATAATAATTTTTAAACTTTTTATTCACAGTTTAAAATAATATTAAATATGGGTAAATCCACCGTAATTTTAACTTTGCATGTGACTTTTTTTAAGTAATTTTTAAATAATTACTATTCTGTTACATTAAAACGCACATAACTGTATTTGGCTTTAAATTGTCCGTTTTGAATCTAAGAAATATACTCCACTTTTACGCAAAGCTACATTGAACGGCACCTTTAAAATTTTCTAAAAAGTATCAAATTTTTTAGGAAAAATCACGGTTTTTGCATAAATAGTATAAAAAGAATTAAAATTTTTGAAGTCTCGATGAATTTTAGATCATGTTGTTCAAGTAATCTTTAAAAAAACTATAGAACTATTTTGCTAATTAAAAAACGAAAAATCTAAACCTAAGTAGAGTCATGTGCAACATCGAAGAACTCAGTAAATACAATTCAAAATATGTATGTTGTCTTGAAATGAAAATCGCTATTATCAAACCTATTTGAAGTTGCACGTGACTCTACTTGGGTTTAAATTTTTTGTTTTTGAGTTGAGGAAGTAGTCTCACAGTTTTTTTGGATATTATTCAAACGGCATGATCTAAAATTCACCAAGACTTCAAAAATTTTACTTCTTTTTATACTATTTACGCAAAAACCGTGATTTTTTGTAAAAAATTTGATACATTTTAGAAAATTTTAAAGGTGCCGTTCAATGTAGCTTTGCGAAAAAGTAGAGTATATTTCTTAGATTCAGAACGGACAATTTAAAACCAAATACAGCTATGTGCGTTTTAATGTAATAGAAGAGTAATTATTTAAAAATTGCTGAAAAAAAGTCACATGCGAAGTTAAAACTACGGTGAATTTACCCATATATGATTATCATTTTAATAGTTTTTATAAATTATTATGCAAATTTTATAAGTATATATTATTTAAGGAGATAAAATGGATAGTACACTTGCGCCGATAAATATTGACTATATTAAATTGTATTTCAAAATTTTGAATAAAGAGATGCATTAACATATAATATGTATCACGAAGATTATTCGGTTAAATTTTTAAATAAATTTATTCATTAGTTATTGAGGAGTTTGGGTTCCAATATTATTCACTAATATTTTTTATTTGGAATTAACTATAGCGTTGAAAGAGTACCCCCCGTTAAGACAGGTAAAATGCCCTCCCTCATATATTTTAAAACTAATATTTTTTCTTGTTTTTATACTAATTGAGATTAGGTTTTGTTATATTTATAGTTTCCTAACACATACCCTAACCTCAACATAACCTAAAAATCACTTTTTTTATAAAATTTTTTTTTTATCTGGAAGGATGAATGATATTAATCCCGCGAAAAACATATGACTAGGTCTTAGCACTCTCTTCCACTGTGATTTTTTGCGAGTCCTAGAAAGCAGTTTTTCTAACCTAAAAATAACATTTAAATCATAAAATCTCCGTAACTTTGCTCTGGGAGGGGCCACAAGTAATTTTCTGGGCTTAAAATTTGTATTTTTAAAAAACAAATAAAGTTTATGATGACCAAAAATTCGATTCTGGCATGGCGCCATGGCGAAAAACTCGAAAAACCATTTTTTCATAGGTTTTCTGTCGATTATTGGTCTCTAGCAACTCACAAATCATTTTTAAAGAAAAAAAATAGCTTCATTGGATTCTACGTGAAAAAATACATTGAAAATGTGCATGATTACTTTAGGAATACTTGGATGCTGTTACGAAACAATTAAAAAAATAACATAATTCTAAAATTATTACATAGCTACTTTGCGTCGTTGCTGCATTTTATGTTTTTATGACCTTGGTCATCTCTTTAGAGTCTCAAAGCTACTATTCAATGTTTCCATAGGCAAATTATGTCCACTGTACGCGAAAAGCAGAGACAAATACTAGACAGATAACTATAACTCCTATATATACAAAAAATAGTGAGCTATTGCTAGGAACTCTAGGAGCTATTGCTTCTCATATATATATATATATATATATATATATATACAAAGAATAGTGAGCTGTTGCTAGAAACAACGCGCTTGATTCTCATATATGTAGAAGCAATGTATTTCTTATATCGGTTGCTACTCTATTTTTTGCGTATAATGGCCTGAAGACAAATCATAATTGTGGCAGTTCTAACAAAGAATATAAATGCTTACATAGAAGTGTACTTTCAGGCTCGAATTTATAGACCCAACACGATTGTTACTAAAACCTTATTCCGTCTTTGTCTCTCTAATGATTCAGTGATCTCTCGATACAAGAGATTGCGATATAAGAGATTTCGAGCTCTTTCTTCTAAATATGGGCGTGAGCCTAAGTATTTGCGTTATCCCACCACTATGAAAGTGGTCTTTTTTAGCTTGTAAGAGACCTAAAATGTTTTCTGTCCTCCATAAATCACGAACTCGGTAGATTTGAACAATTAAATGATTCTAATTAGGTTCCAAATTCAAAAATTAAAAGATCTTTATCTCTTTAGAGTCATAACGCTACTATTTACAGCCAAATTACGCCTATTGCACGCTAAAATAAGATTTTTAAACATAACTGAAGTAACGGTCGTATCATCTGTCTTTTTGTATTACAGTAGACTCTGGATACAAGAGAATCAACGGGCCTTCAGGAGAGGAATTTTCTTAAAAATTCTTTCATACAAAAAGTCCCCATACGCTTGAGTCAAGAGTGATACCCACACCTACTGTTTTGTTGTGTGAGTTGTATCCAACATGCGTGTATATTCTGTCTCTCTCACTTTCATAGTGGTGGGATAACGCAAATACTTAGGCTCACGCCCATATTTAGAAGAAAGAGCTCGAAATCTCTTATATCGCAATCTCTTGTATCGAGAGATCACTGAATCATTAGAGAGACAAAGACGGAATAAGGTTTTAGTAACAATCGTGTTGGGTCTATAAATTCGAGCCTGAAAGTACACTTCTATGTAAGCATTTATATTCTTTGTTAGAACTGCCACAATTATGATTTGTCTTCAGGCCATTATACGCAAAAAAATAGAGTAGCAACCGATATAAGAAATACATTGCTTCTACATATATGAGAATCAAGCGCGTTGTTTCTAGCAACAGCTCACTATTCTTTGTTATATATATATATATATATATGTATATGAGAAGCAATAGCTCCTAGAGTTCCTAGCAATAGCTCACTATTTTTTTATATATATATATATATATATATATATATATATATATATATATATATATATATGTATATATAGGAGTTATAGTTATCTGTCTAGTATTTGTCTCTGCTTTTCGCGTACAGTGGACGTCATTTGCCTATGAATACATTGAATAGTAGCTTTGTGACTCTAAAGAGATGACCAAAGTCATAAAAACATAAAATGCAGCAACGATGCAAAGTAGATATGTAATAATTTCAGAATTATTTTATTTTTTTAATTGTTTTGTAACAGCATCCAAGTATTCCTAAAGTAATCATGCACATTTTCAATGTATTTTTTCACGTAGAATCCAATGAAGCTATGTTTTTTTTCTTTAAAAATGATTTGTGAGTTGCTAGAGACCAATAATCGACAGAAAACCTATGAAAAAATGGTTTTTCGAGTTTTTCGCCATGGCGCCATGCCAGAATCGAATTTTTGGTTATCATAAACTTTATTTGTTTTTTAAAAATACAAATTTTAAGCCCAGAAAATTACTTGTAGCCCCTCCCAGAGCAAAGTTACGGAGATTTTATGATTTAAATGTTATTTTTAGGTTAGAAAAACTGCTTTCTAGGACTCGCAAAAAATCACAGTGGAAGAGAGTGCTAAGACCTAGTCATATGTTTTTCGCGGGATTAATATCATTCATCCTTCCAGATAAAAAAAAAATTTTATAAAAAAAGTGATTTTTAGGTTATGTTGAGGTTAGGGTATGTGTTAGGAAACTATAAATATAACAAAACCTAATCTCAATTAGTATAAAAACAAGAAAAAATATTAGTTTTAAAATATATGAGGGAGGGCATTTTACCTATCTTAACGGGGGGTACTCTTTATTTAATTAATTAATTATAGCGTTGAAATTTATTTTAATGAAAATGTTATTTGATTGACATTTACAGTATTATTTTAACTATATTTGAAAGTTCACTTGTCATCAATGAAAAAATATTTAATTTTTTAAATTAATAATCTATTAATATCAAGAATTCTAAAAATTATAATATTTATGATATGCAAACCTTACTTGTGATACATAAACTTTATAATATTCGTATCTCATTAAAATTTTATATTAGATGCAAAAAGAATTGTTAAGTAATTGCAAATAGTTATTTTATTATTCTGAAATATTCAAATTTAAAATTAACCAAAAATGTGTATTTAAATTTTATGGTTTTTTTATTTAAATTTCGTATTTCATAAATATAAAATACATTTGTGAAGATATTTTAACTAGAAATAAACAAAAAATTTTTTTAAGCATGTTTTACGTAAAAATTAATTTCATAATTCAAATTCATGGTAATATATTAAGGTCTGGAAATTATAGTTGTTACTCAGTTCTCAGTTCTTAGTTTATTTATATTAAATATCGTACTATCTTTGTTTTTCTTATGAAAGTAGAGTGAGAAATAGTCACTTGATGGAATAAATTATACGCTTTTTTACTTTAAGCATATGTGTACATATATTTTTATATTATGTTTCATTAAATTATTTTCAATTTTATTTAGTACTCAAAATTAACTTTAATTAATTAATTCTTATTTACTTAAAATTAGTCATTTATACATAATAATATAATAAAAGAAAATTCAACCGAGCGACGTTAGAAGCGAAAAACTTCAATATAATTAATACCTATTAACGTAAAACCCATTAAATTGTGTAACAGTTTTCAACAGTTGATAAATATAGTGTAAATCATATAATATATATATATATATATATATATATATATATATATATATATATATATATATATATATCAATTTTAAATTACTAATAATTAATTTAAAACTCAAAAGTAACTATTTTAAAACGGAATATGGAAGATAACCCTGCAAAATAAAACATCTATAAATATAGCTAAAATATAGGTAAAAATACAGCTACATTGTGTATTATAGCTATATTCACGTGTTTTTTTAGCTGTATATCTATGAGAAATATAGCTAGATTTTTAGCTATATTTTTACCTATCTTTATAGGTACAATCCCTATTTTAGCCCATTATAGCTAGAAATATAGCTAAAAATCTAGCTATAATTCTCATAGATATACAGCTAAAAAAACACATGAATATAGCTATAATACAAATCAATATAGCTATATTTTCTTTACCTATATTTTTAGCTTTATTTATAGATGTTTTTTTTGACCGGGAAACATGTATCGTTTTATTCCTTAAATATCACTAATTAAAATATTAATTATTAGTAATTTTATAGTGTTATATATTATGTAAATAATTCTATATTTAATAATTTTTAATTTTAGTAACAGGAAATGCCGCCCTAAAAGAGATTAATGATTACATTTTCTGCGAAATATTGTCCTTAAATCGAGTAGGTGAAATATCAGTCTTAGTACCAAAAAAAGACACTAAGCATCGCAAATTTATGCTCTTACTTCATAATATAATAGTACCAACATTGGTCCCTAAAATTCGAGCTATAGTACCAAATGAAATTATATCGCCACTCTTTTTTTAAGTACCTTAGTACATAAATTAGATATACTTGATTTAGAACCTATTTTAACAATACTTTCCTTTCTCCGTGCAGTTGTTAATTCTAGTAAACGTCAAATACTGTTTACGATTATTTCATGGTTCGTGATTGAAACACGTGATTAAAAAGAATGAATCTCTATTATATTTTTTCATTGATTCTAATGCAATTCAGTAGAACAAATTCTTAATTCATCATGATATAATTTGTGTTTAAGCAATTTTTATGCACATTTTAACTTTAATATAATAATTGAATAACGGAATAACTGGGAATAACTGAGAATAACTGGGAATAACTGTTATTCCTGTCTCAAACTGAACAGTTCATAACAGTTATTCCCAGTTATTCCCAGTTATTCCCAGTTATTTGCAGTTATTTGCAGTTATTCCCAGTTATTCACAGATTCGATTTCCACTAGGGAAAGTCCAAATCACTGTTAGAAACTTTTTTTTTTTAAATTTTTAAAATTAAATTCCTTCTTTGTGAATATGTTAATTTTGTTTATTTCAAATAAGATCTTACATTTCGTCGAGCTTAAATATTTGTATTGTTTTGGACTGATAAAAAATATACTGTCTACGGAGTTACGTATTATTAACTTCTTATCTGAATTTTCCAATATTTTTGGCATGATTTGAAAAATGAAAATAATAATAATTATTATTATTATAATACATAAAATTTTATTTATTAAATAATAATTATTATATCAATATAATAATATAATAATAATCAAACAGACATTTTAATTTTTTCAACAGCAATTTTTGAAGGCATAAGATACAATGCGTCTATTATGATTTGTTTCTATTACACTTGCGCAATAGAAAGTGTCAATATGTAAGCAAACCAAGCATACAAAATGAATATAAACATGAGATACCAAAATAATTCAAATAATTTACCAATTTATTATATGTATATAATATATTATAGTGTCGACGAAGTTACATTTTTATTATAAATACTTGAAAACTCTTAGTTAAAATTTAAATTACGTACTCCGTGCATTTCTATATTAAAAAGCATAGATTTACATTGACTTTTTAACTCATATCATTATTTTACAGATTGCTGCATTCGTAAATAACAGGAGTCGACGGAGTTCCATGTAATAAAAATACGCGATGTTTTCAAAATTTTTGATTATGTTTTTGATGTACAAGCATTAAATGCCTATGTTTCAAATCATCAGTTGAAAGTAACAAAGAACTATAAACTTTCGATTGACTTAAAGAATATGAAACGTTAAAGAAAAACCTTATTTAAGAGAAATTAAATTTTTTATTCAAACTCCGTCGACAAAATTTTTGTACGGGAGAACAAACTTAATGATTCATTTACATATTGTATAGATTTCAATTATACTTTATTTGACTTTTAGTAAACTAAGTAACACTAAAACCTAACAGTTTATCATGATATACTTTGGAATATATAATGAACCAGTGATAATTCACGGAGTGCAAATTTTTATGTTTTACCTGGAGAAGTCGACGGAGTTACATTTTCAGTTGTTTTAACGTATCTCCTTACTGTGAAAAACTGATTCAGTGGTAATCTAATTGAAATTATATTCAATTAAGCTTAAGACTATTATTCGACGCTCAGTTTCTTTTCTTATATGTATCTTTAAAGTAGAGAGAATAGAGAGAATAAATTTGGCATTTACATGGAGAAACAACCAAATATTTAACATAAGGCTGATTCCATTTCAAATCAAACAGTATGTATACACTCAAGTCACCAATCACTGCACTAATGAAGTATGTTATTCTACTTGGAAAAGAAAAAAACACATTTTTTTTGCTGAAATATCAAAATTGCATACAAAAACTAAATGTCCAAACTAAAAATGTTCACAATAACTTCAGAGGGCTATCGTTCTACCAATTTTCAATGAATTTTGGTAAACCTTTTTTTGTTTCATTTTGTTTTGAGCCCTCTTCAATTCAGTGCATGAGATTTTAAAAAATGATTAAGATATATGCATTTCATCAAAAAATGCACTTTTTATGTCTTTTTTTCTGAAATTTTTTTGGCTTATAGAGGACCAAATTACCTATCTTATGATACCTGTTTGATCCCGTACTTTTTGGTTTGAAACAAGAAAAAAATTCACAAATTTTATTGTTGAAAAATGCTTGTGTGTATATATATATATATATATATATATATATATATATATATATATATATGTGTGTGTGTGTGTGTGTGTGTGTGTGTGTGTGTGTGTGTGTGTGTGTGTGTGTGTGTGTGTGTGTGTGTGTGTGTGTGTGTGTGTGTGTGTGTGTGTGTGTGTAAATTCGTAATATAAAAATAAATACTTAAAAATGAAAAAAAAAATAATTTCATTCGTGAATATCTATAATATGAATTTTTCGATGTACAGACAATTCTAATATCACATTAGAATTGTTAAAACTAAAAAAAAAATTTTAAGGTGAAACTACGTTTGTTTTGTGTAAGGTAGCCAACCTCTAAAAGACGGAATACGGGACAACTCGAATGAAAAGGAAAAGACCTTTTTTTTAGAAGGCAATTTGTAAAAAGTTTTTAAATAATCAGATATACACTATTATAATTTATTCTCATATCTAAGTAATACATAGCAATATTTTAAAACAGTATATTATTGAACGATTGTTATATTTTTCTCTCAAGCCCTGTATTATTTAACTAATTTCAGAAAAATTAGTACTGCCTTCTTCTAATTTTTTAACAACTTCGTGAAAAATAGAGGCTTGTTGATTATTAAAAATTTAAGCCAAAGCTCTGAACAATCATTTTTAAAAAATTTGTAAAGGACTAACGGAGATTCATCTTGAGACAAAAAATACGATTTTAATGGAAGATACATTTGTAAAACGCTGGCAAAAGAGCTAGCCATCGAGTCTTACAATATCTTGAAAGTTTTTTATATTGCACTTCCACGTCATCACAAAAAGCTTTTAGTTCTGATGTGCAAACTGTATAAATATAAAAGTGCGAATAAATTTTGGCAATTATAGCTTCAGCATCTATTGGAAATAAATCAGATGCAAATTTAACTGCATTATGTGCTATATGAGCTGCACATCCAACTCCGATAATATTGCGATTTCAACTTTAAAAAACATTTTCTTGTCCTTGACGATTCACGCCTCCGAAATTGGTATTAGCATTATCGGCACAAAACACAATAATTTTTTCTTTCAAATCATATCGTGTTATCATAAATTATCTGTGACGTTTTCCCTGACAAATCTACGAAATCTAAAATTTTAACATTGACACCTGTATCTGGATGGAAATATCGTATTAAGGTAGGAAAAATTTTGATGTCCTTATGATTTGATGCATTTGAAAATAAACAAATAAAAGGCACACTTTCAATTTCTTTTTTTATAATTTGTCGAGAAAATGGCACCATGACATTTTTTATGATTGCATCACACTTAGTTTTTCCTAGAGAAAATCTTTTATCAAACGAAGTTTGAATTAATTTTAATGTGCATTCCATCGATGTAAAACTTTGGTTATGAAAAACAGTGTGAAATGCCCACAAGCCTTCAGACTTTGCCAGATCTCTTTCTTTTTCTCCAAAAGTATCGCTACGAAAAAATTCGGTAATCGACGATGACTTACTGACTATATCAATAGCTTTGTTATGCTTATCAGAATTTATATGTCGCTGAACATCATTTCTTCCCCCGTGTGCGATTGAAAAAGTTCTCTTACATGTATTACATGAAAATTCTAAATCGCTTGTTCTATTTTGAAAGAAAGGAAATTCTTTTTTCAATTCTCTAGTGAATTTATAAAGACACTTCGGCTTTGATACCTTACTCGACATTTTTAATATATATGAAAACCAAACTCTTAAAGCAATATGCAGCACAAGCATTACGTTTTTTTCAATTCTAACCTCCTGTGACCTATAAAATGAAGTCGACTTACTAGAAAAATATTTGCAATCAACATGACGATATTTAAAATCAATTTTTAATGGAAATGTCTTACTCTTTATATAATAACGATAATATATGTTGAGATAAAATCAAATTGAGTTTGTAGGGTTACTTTCTTGCTCGTTTTAATTCTTTCATAAGCTACACGTAAAGCAGACGTAATAAAACGAGGACTACCATGTTAAATCACGTTTGCACACGTTACAGACGTCAGTGACCAAATTGTTGACGTGTTTTCGGACGTTACTCAAGCTCAACACACTTACTAATAGTAATAACAGTAATATAACAGCAGAAAAATGTATGCATACGGACCTTGACATGAAGGATACTGCGGAAATGCGCACTTAAGAATATTATTTGAAAATTATGTTTCAAATTTTTAAAATATTTTTCAAACATTCTCATCTTATGTCTCTAATGTAATCTGAGATACTAATTATAATGCTAAAAATAGTTAATATTCAAAATTTTATATTTTTTTCTGTGGTTTTCGAATCTGGGACATGCGGGACATATTTTTAATATCCAAGACGATTTCAGTAATAAATTTTCAGTCGGGACAGTAGTTGTCATTCTGGGACTATCTCGCATAATCCAGGACGGTTGGCTACCTTAGTTTTGCGGGATAATGTTAATCTTATAAGTTTCTAAAGTAAAACTTTCAATCTGCGCACTAAAAGCAAGTTTTCATGTGTACATAATAAATATTCAACGTCAAGCTATAAAAAAAGGAACAGAAGAAGGTAAAGCTGATCCTACTAACAAGGAGAGTATTTGACCTCCGGGAAACGGATTTGGCTAAAACTGCAGGATAAGATTTTTTGATAAAAAAAATGAACTTGTGTTTTTTCTTTTGTGCTAATAGACCCTATAGACGGAGATATAGACATTTCTTCGAAAATATAGAGAAAAGAAAAATAAAAATTTGAATAGCTAAACAACTAAAAATTGTACAGAAAAATGTTTGCAAAACAGAAAAAAGTACAAGTTAAGAGCTTGAATTTAAGCCTTATTGCATCAAAAAAGCTTCAGTAGTTCAAAAGTTGTGCCTAATTGAAAATTACTACATATTTATTAATATTTTTAGCATGTAACATACGATCAAATTTTTACCCTATTTCATTAGCATTTTTTAATCACCTGTAATTTTTGAACCATATGAGACTTTTCAATGCAATAAAGCTTAAATAAAAGTTTTGAATCTGTACTCTCTTTTCTTATTTGTACAATTTTCTGTAAGAGTTTTAGTTTTTTAGTTATTCAAGTTCTTATAAAGACTTCTTTTCACTACATTTTTGAAGAAATGTTTATATCTCCGTCTATAGGGCCTATTAACATAAAAGAAAAAACACCTCTTCATTTTTTTCAATCAAAAAATCATATTCTGCAGTTTCAGCCAAATCTGTTTTCCGGAGGTCAAATACTCTCTTTGTAAGTTCATTATCCACGTTGATTTTGCAGAAAATCGGTCTGTAATAGATATCATAGCGGTTCAGGAAATCATTGGGTAAATAACCAAATTTCTATTTTTACGCAGTCCGTCACCAAGCAGAGATAACGCAAAGTTTTGCAATCGCTAGTGACGACAAAAAGCATGATACTGCACGTGCTGCTAGCAATAAATAAAATTATCGATCTTATCAAAAATGATTTTTTAGTTACTAAAGTCACTACCATATCAGATGGAGCTCCAAACCAATTCGAAAATAGTTTTCAGCTACACAAATTCAAATATTTGTATTATAAAATGAGATTATTTTCTGCGACTGGTCATGGGAAAGGAGCTGTTGATGAAATAGATGGGCTTTGAAATTATGCTACTTCACATCCCTACTAAAAAAGGTTAACATGATAAATGACGTAATAAATTGTTATATCAAATAACGTGTTAAATAACATATTAGCTGATATGGTAGATCATGTGTTAAATCACATGTTGAATTGTATGTTAAATTGTATGTTAAATACCGTGGAAAACTCGACCGAATTTTACATATGTTATAGCACGTGTTGTAACATGTGATTAATAATGTAATTAATCATGAAATTTTTAATATAATTTATTGTGCAATATTATATGTAATTAATTATGCATTTGCACATTAAATCAAACATTATATCACACGTACTTTATCTACGAAAAAAATCACGTGTTATTTTTGTGTGTTGGAAAAGACGTAAACTATATATGTAAAAATAACACGTATTTTTAACATGTAAAATGTGCATGTTCATTCAAGTCTATTTTTACGTATTTTTTTATGCGTTTTTATAACGTAATTCTATCACGTTATCACATCAAATTCGACGATAATAAAATTCCAATTGAAATAACAAACACGTTAAAACTCAATTGAAACTATTCAGCTGGTCATGTATGAAACGTTTATGTCGCGGCAGGCCGTATTCGGTGGAATACCTATAGACCATGCTAAATTTGTATAGGCATTGCATACATTCATGCTAATATCTCGATGATATTCTTTCTGTCAATACTCCCTTAAGGAGTATTGACAGATCGAGATATCGTTCAGCATGACCTTATATGACGCGAGTGACATCGATTCGTAGGTTAATGAAGACAAAAGAATGTAATTAGATATGTCAATGCTCATACAAATTCATATGAAATTTCAACTTTAAGAGAGGGCTGAACTATCTGTCTCTGTCTAATAGCGTTTTTCATCATTTATGTAAACATCATCCGTTGTAGCGAGAAAAAAATAGTAGTCCCCGCTGGATATTAGTATAATAAGTAAATATTGCAATAACAATCAAATTATTTTATGGCATAGTTTTTGAATAATATGAGACCTACCAAAAAAGATAGGTTATATTCTAGTTTGTTAGTTGGTTTCATACTATTCAAAAACTACACGATAAAATCATTTTCTTGTTATTAAAAAATTAACTTATTATACTAATATCTAACGGGGGCGACTATTTTTTTCCTGCTACAACGGATGGTTTTTATATAAATGATGAAAAACTCTATTAGACAAAGACAGATAATTCGACCTCCTCTTAAAGAATGTTTTGTTTGAAAAAATTTAAAAAGTTAAACAGATAATTGTTAAAATTATTTACTTATTTTTAATCAAATATATATCATTAATTTAGAAAAATCGTTTTATAGTTCCTCATACGGCCTATAACGACATAAACTTATCTACATAACTTGGAAGTACGAAGGATTCATCCTTCGTACTCCCAAGTTACGTATATAGCTAATACGTATGGCGAAAGTGGCACCATACAGTGCATCTGACCGTCTCACACAAGCTATGTAGCGATTGTAGAGGCCACTGCGTACAATGTAGTATGTGAAATTTTTAATTTTGCATGAACAATAATCTAGAGCTATAATAATGATAAGTATGAAAGTTTCTAATTAAAGCAGTAAATTATATAATAATTTAGTTTGTTTTTGAATTTTTTTGTATATAAATAATAGCAATCAATAATGGGTTAAGTGAATTATGTATGTATTCATACAATTTCAT
The DNA here is from genome assembly GCA_017163975.1 of Anastatus disparis. Classification (NCBI taxonomy): domain Eukaryota; kingdom Metazoa; phylum Arthropoda; class Insecta; order Hymenoptera; family Eupelmidae; genus Anastatus; species Anastatus disparis. The sequence goes on from JAFFSR010000328.1 coordinate 2,098,560, forward strand.
AATCTAACTTTTTATGTATAAAATTACTTATCTGAACATTGAGATGATACTAATATATCAGAAAGTTTATTTCAAATCAAGGTCAGAATGAAAAATACTCACTTCAAAATTACAAAAACTAGACTTCACATAAAATGTTAGGTTAGGAAACTGTGAATACATACATAATTAACTTAACCACCTATTGATTACTATTATTTATATACAAAAAAATTGTCAAAAACAAGCTAAATTATTATAAGTGACAAGGTTGCAGCAAAGTTACTTTGTAATGTTTCAGTGAAGGAATACTGCAATATTGCTGCAGTTTCAGTGTTAATATTATTTGAAATGCTGCAAGGTTGCAGTGAAAACTTGCGGCAAAATTTTATTGTAACTTTGCAGAAACCTTTCATGGAATGTTTTTTTAAAACATTATTGCAAGGTTGCAGCAATGTTTCTTCGTAATATTTCAATGCACAATTGCTGCAATATTGCTATAAAGTTTCAGTGTTAATATTATTTGAAATGCTGCAAGGTTGCAGTGAAACCTTGCAGCAATATTTTGTTGTAACCTTGCAGCAACCTTTCATGGAATGTTTTTTTGAAACATTATTGCAAGGTTGCAGCAATGTTTCTTTGTAATGTTTCAATGCACGGTTGCTGCAATATTTCAGCGAGGTTTCAGTGTCAATATTGTTTGAAATACTGCTGCAAGGTTGCAGTGAAACCTTGCAGCAATATTTCATTGTAACCTTGTGTTGCATCTTTCTCTGTAACCTTACATGCTGTGCGGGCAGGAACTTTCATACATATCATTATTATGGCTCTAGATTGCTGTTTACGCGAAGTAAAAAATTTCATATACTGAATTATACGCAGTGGTCTCTAAAATCACACACAGCTTGTGTGAGATGCACTATGTGGCGTCACTCCCGCCACCGCATACGGTGGCCGCTTAAAGCTTCCGTACGAAATCATTACGCTACAAACGCTGGTTGAATAGCGTGATAATCTGATATATTTATAGTCTATCATTTTCAACCTCAATTGTTCTAATTAATTTTTTACAATTTACAAATTTGCTGTTAGAACAAAAAAATAATATCAATGTAATTATCAATAAAAAACAAATATACGAGATAGACTTCTACTCTGTCGGCTCATAAATTATAAAAAAAATAAAATTTTATAAGTAACTTGTATTATTCAGAAATTAAAATTTTCGAATCTATTTAAACTTTTGAAGAAATATCTTATGTATAAAAAATTAATATGGAATCATCAATACAGAATAGTTACTCAAAAGAAATTTTCTTTTGTTAAGTAAAAATGAAAATTACTTTATTTAATATCAAATGTAAATTAATAATTATGAATTCATACGCTAATTACTTCATTTCGTAAAAAAAATGAATTAATTAATGTAAATATACACTTCGCACAAAAATTTAGGGAACACCTAAATTTGGTGTTCAAAAAGCACCGACTTTAAATTAACTTAACTCTGGCTAGAATTGACTTAGAGAGACTGGTAAAAAATCCAATAAAAGGTCTTTCTTTCAGTTTTTAGATGCCATACATTGTCATTTTCTTAACTAGAAATTTAATGCTCCTATCGAGCAATACACAAAACTAAGCTAAAATTCGATAACTTTGCATCCACTTTCTTAGTTCACACGGGTTTCAATAATTTTTTTGTATTTGTAAAATATTGTTTCATACAGTTTAACTCTTTAACTTTAATTTAGTTTTTTATGAGTCTTATTTCGAGTTTTTTTTACTGAGATATCGGTGTTTAAAGAAAAAAATGAAATTAATCTTTAAAAGGCTGAAACTCAGTAAAAAATTATCGTACAGACATTTGCAAAAAACCAAATTGAAGGTTTTATATCCATCTTTTACTAAAAAATTATTGCAATACTTTTAATTTCTTGATTTTACTATAAATTTAATAGATTTTAAATCGCTGAAAATGTTGATAATTAACCAGGTTAGGAACAGCATCCCATAGACCAATTAGACATTTTTCGTAGTTTTTTTTATCTTTATTTTGTGTTCTTTAATCAATCTTTAATTTCAATTAAATTTGCTGATTTAATTTGGAAAGACTCATTTCTTTTAAATTGATAATTGAGCGTCCGGATTTGATAACTCGCTGCGTCGCCGCGCTTAATGTAAAACTTATGGGACGTGGCGAGTTATCGAATCTGGACGCTTAATTGTCGTAAAATTACTTTCGTTCACTTATTGTCCTTCATCTCGTTAATGTTGACTAGAAATGTTAAGAAAAGATTTTAAATTTTAATCAATTGATTTCGTATATGAAATCACTATTTTTTCTACAAATTCTTTTAATTACCTAAAACATGCCACGACGTTATTTGACTGAAGTTGACCCTATTGAAAATAATGACGTGTTTTAAAGACGCCTTTAGAAGACGTCTTTAAAAGACGTCTTTAAAAAACATCATTGGACGTGTCAGGATTTGGAACAAAAAAAGACGTCTTTTTTATCAAAATTTTTAAAAAAGTACTTACTAAAATGTTCCAAAAAAGTAGCTACTGAAATGTTTTAAAAAAGAACGTACTTATGCTAAAGTGTATATAAAGACGTCTTTAAAAGATGTCATTGGATGTGTATTTACAAATCCCAATATAACAAATGACATCTTGAAAATCCGTTATTATTTTTAATAGGGTATCTTCCTAAAGAAAGATATAGAAACAAGATAAGCATCAGCTCTCTGCAGACCGAAAAGCTTGAGCGAACAAACTGGAAATGTTATAACCTTATATACCCGCGTCACTAAAATATACGCAGGAGTTCGCGTATTAAGACAAACACTACCTAACAGTCAAAGACAGAATAGTCGATTCGAATAATTTTTTCAGTACTTACATTTTTAACTGTGAGGTACCGTTTTTCTTAACTTGGCAATCCCTTATCCAAATTTCAGAAATGCAGGTACGTGAGGTTATAATTTTACGTGTTTATTCACAGTTGAAAATCAGTATACATACTTCAATTACGTACTTCAAGTATATACACTTTAGCTTAAGTACGTTCTTTTTTGAAACATTTTAGTGGATATTATTTTTAAAATCTTAATAAAAAAGACGTCTTTAAAAGATGTCTTTTTTTGTTCCAAATCCTGACACGTCCGAAGACGTCATTATTTTTAATAGGGCAGGTAACAATAGTAATTATGCTATTACAGGAAGGTCATTTTCAAAGACTAATCAAATGCGCGTTTCCGTATCCACAATTAACCACACTTTCTCTCGATATTATGAAATCAACGACTTTCATAGAATAGCAGATCAAGGATAACCGAGAGTTACCGGTCCTCGAACAGATCAAAATATTATAAGAAGTGCTACTCATCGCATAATATAGCATCAAGAGAAATACGTGATCAGTTGCAACAGATAAATAGGCGTCGAGTATTATTAATACAGACAATAAGAAATCGACTTCATGCAGCGAATGTGCGAGCAGAAAGACCTGCTTAAGTGCCAAATTTAAATATTGGTCATCGCCGAGCTCGTCTTCATTATGCTTGAAGGTATGTACGTTGGCGTTTCAGGCAGTGGATATGGGTTTGGTTCTCCGATGAATCTCGATTTTGTTTGCACAATGATGATGGACAAGAATTTGCGTGGCGACGAAGAGGAGAACTCTACCACCCTAATACTGTTAGGCCAACAATACCTTGGCGCATCCAGATTCAAGAACGTCACGTATTTCATTAATATGAAGACTAGTTTTTTTATCGTATTAAAAAATTAACTTAAAAATAAGCTATTTTTGCCAATTTTAAAAATTTTTGATTTTCTTAGACAGTTTTTCGAGTATGAGATGGAAAAATCTAAAAAAATCTATTTTAAAGTACTTGAAAGAGCTTTTATTTACATTTAAAACAATTTTTTACGATGATTTTCAGTCAAGTTATGGAGTTTTAAAGTTCAACATTTTTGCTGTTTTTTTGCAATAATTTTATATTAAAAAATAAAATTATAAAACGAAAATGAAAATAAGTACATAATGATTAAATATAATAAGAACAATAAACGATCAAAATATTTTTTTTTATAATCGTCTCCCTAGAATTTGAAGAAATATAAAAACGAAAAACACCTCCTGAAATCTGAAATCTAGAAAATTAAAATAATGATTAAATATAATAAGAACAATAAACGATCAAAATATTTTTTTTTATAATCGTCTCCCTAGAATTTGAAGAAATATAAAAACGAAAAACACCTCCTGAAATCTGAAATCTAGAAAATTAAAATAATCAATAATTTAATTAAAAGGTAATCAGACGGCTTCACCACTAAAAGATAAACTGCAATCTGAAAAAATCTTCAAAGTGAAACGTTGCGAGCATGCTATTATTTATGTATAAATATACATATTTTATATTCCCACCATCAATTGTTACTAACTATGCGTCTTAATGCGCGCGTATCATCGTCAGCCGATCATTAAGATGGCATGCACCCGATAAGCTATATGAAATAATATAATATGATACAAGCTATATCAAGCTATTCAGATGTTTCACATAAAGTTTGAAGGCGCAACCTATTCACTTTCCGATTTCGAGCGTATACGCGCATCCACAATTATAGATGATATCCAGCTGTTTTAAAATTATTATTATAAATTCAAAAGAACGAAAATTAACAAAGAAAATATAAATGTAGACATTAATATTTCCAGAAATAACGAAATAGATAATTGTGTACTTTTAAAAAGTACAATATTGATTAAATTAATAATTAAATAATAACAGTTCATTGTAAATAGTATCTGTTTATTAAATCTCAAAATGTCTTTCGTTTTATTTGTGTATTTATGTATTTCAGATATTACAAAATTCATATAATCTTCAATTTAATTATAAACCGTATATAGGGGGTGTTCCGTTGTAACACGTTTATTGGAAAGTGGCAGCACTTTACAGCTACTGGCACTTTCTTCATCGCGCGTTTCTTACGCGCCAGGGGAGAGGGATCAATGTTGATACCTTTTTTATTTCTTTTTCCGACAAGGACAGTTTTTGCACAATCCCATTAGAGACAACACGTGTGTCTCGACTTAGCTTAAATAAAATCTTTTTCTCGTGCTAACGCCAACTCAAAGATTAAAATTAATGAAAGATCATTGTAACAACTATGCATTGTACAAACTGTACAATCATTGCATTACTAAAAACTACATATTGTACAACTGTACAATCATTACATTACAATTAAATCAGGGTTCTGAACCTCTCAAATCTAATTCGAGTACAAACGTAATGAATTATCAGGGTCTAACCATCTCGACGCTAATTCGAGTCTATAGCTACCTAAGCTCAATAAGGGTGTACTAACCCTCTTTTCGAATCTACTCTGAGCTCATTACACTCTCATTACACGAAGTAAGTGCGCCTCACAGTATGTGCAAGTGTGTGAATAAAAATTGCGTTTCCTAGAATTCAAGTGTGTGTGTGTGTGACGACACCAGCGTTTCTCTTATGGTTTGTTAATTTGGTGTTCATCAATATAGTTTCTGTAGTCCTTAGTAAATTGGGTGTTGGTGGCGGTGTTAAATAAGCTCGCCTGCGCTGTGGGTTGAGGAAAAAGAGAATCGCACTTGCTTCACTTAATAAACACCATAGATTCAATTTAATACGACACTAAGAGGAACCTAACAAAGATTAACAGAATCAACTAAATAAAGACTAACATAAGAATAGGAAGATAGTTAAGTAGTCACTAACACTATCACACAAAACTCAAAAAATCTGAAAGAAAACATACTAATCACTATAAATAAGAAGAAGTAGCCAGCGGGATTCTAAACGGTTAGCCGTGCGGTTGACCTAGCAGTGCACCTAGAGATAAATCCCAGCAATTTACCAACCAATTGTACGGGAGGGTGGTGCTTCGCGTACTCGCGAAGATGAAATATTCTCTTCGTGCCGATGAACGTTTTTTCTAAAATTAATAAAATATTATTTTTCATATTATTTGAATCTATTTAACTTTTCGTTAAAATCTTACTAATAACTTGAATAATTGGAAAATCTTTACCTGTGTAGGTCAACAGAATTTTTTGAAGCAAAGTAAATTCCGCAAATAGGACATATTCTATTATCTATTTTTAATTTTAACGAAGAGCAATAGAAATCATACGGAGTATCTCGATGTTGAGGATATTTTGGACGAAGGACCAGCGTTTGTCTCAATAAAAATGTTCCAAAGCTCTCATATTGATGATTTTCAGGAGAAGGAATTTCGAAGGGCTGTTGACTCAAAGGAAATGGTGCAAGAAGAAACCTTTGGTGAACAACCTGCCTCATGTTGCTTCTATGAAGAGAACAACCAGGTGCATTCGTGAAAACAAAAATTGCATCTAAATCATATTTCTAAAAAGTAGTGACTGCATGAGCTATGACTTTTAGATATCGCGGATTCTCGTCAGGACCTCCGTCAACAGATACCATCAATACTCGTTTTATTTTTCCAGCAACTTATTTCACCAACTGTTTGAAATCGTCCAATTCAATAAGCTTTTCCAAGTCATTGGCATGGGTAGAAGCTGTCGAACTAGCATGTTTGCCGCTCTGTATTGCAATATACGTAGGTCCAGAGTATGTAATGGCTCCTCTTTTGCCCATACAGTTTTCTTTGATTATGATTTCAGCATAAACTGATGGCGTTAGTTTGTGACGACTGCCAACTATCCAATCGTGATCAGGTAACCTTACCTTGTACTCCAAATGCATTAAAATTGGTGCCTGAGCTTTTGCAGCAGTCATACTCAATGACACTTTAGATTTGTCATCGTGCAAGATAAACCACACCTAGTGAATAGAAAAAAAAAATCATTAAATTACTTTTAAAGAGTTAAAAATATGTTCAATTATTTGGATTGACATATAAATTTCCTCTTATTAAAATGAATTAAAAATGATGACAAAATGTCGGTTTTGTTTAAGCTAGTCAGTTATTATTTTCAAAGTACTTATAAAAAAAGGCTTTCTTTTTTCTTATATTTTGTTAAATGTTTGAAATACAATAATCAATCAAATCGTATGCAAGGATTTTTAATCGAAAGTAAAAAATGTAAGGTTACAAAGCAAAAAAAGTACATCAACAAAGTACATTAACAAATAAAAAAGTACATAAATACAAACCTACTAAGGCCTGAGGATTGAAGCGACTTCTTCTAAACTATTTATTGTAGCTTTACAAAATCTTTGGTCCATGTGATCTCTATGCAGATCACTTTGAGTTCTACACAGCTTTACAGGTACTGTCTTAACATGCCGTTTTCTTTCTGTTGCAGCAGAGTTACGAGAAAGAATTCTACGGTAAACTGTAGTTCTAGATACATCATATTCCATTTTTGCTAATTTATCACATAGATTATCTAACGTAAGGTATGCTCGAAGTGCTTTACTGCGACGTTTATCATCGGCAGATCCTAAGTGAATAGCTATTTCACGAATAGCTTCTAATAAACCTTCTTGATGCGTTTCTATCGAAGGTCGCCCTGCTTCGTCTTTGATTGTTAAAACTTTAGCAGCCTTCGGAACTTCCTTTCTCAAATCTTGCAATTGCTCACGTTGCTTTTTGCGATAATCCTGCTGCCAAACTGCTCTAGCTTTATTTTCTTTCAATTTTTTTTAAATTTTCTTAAATTTTTTTCTGAAGATTTGATTACTTTGTCATCAGTACTATTATTTAATCCTAAATTTCTTTCAACGAGCAGACAATTCAGTTCACTTTCAAGAACTACTACACCGAGAAACTTTTTGGGCGAGAGACCTTAGTAATTAGTGAGGCGTAAGGTCCTAGTTAAATAATAATATTATGAATGTATTATACTTCCTAAATGAAGGTGGGGTGACTAGATGTTTAAGGTCTAATGTCTGGATAACAATCCGAGGTGTCATGTCTCAGTACAAAGGCCTGAGACCTTTATATGTTGAGCGCAAAGAACTGAAGATGCTACTAGCGCCTCAGTGTGGAGGTGAGCCGTATATAGAGGATTGTTACTTATAAGCAATTCGTATGCGAACGTTCCAAACTTAAGATACATCTTATTATATAGGCCCGTCGCCTTGGTCATGAGGGTGTCAGACCTTTATGTTCAAGATAAGACGACTCGCTTATTCTATCGAGGCTTATACCGTTGCGCCGTCTCAGTCATGAGAGTTTTAGGCCTTTATACTCAAGGTGGGATGACAAACTTACTTTACTGAGACGTCAGGTCCTAGACTACCAGAGGTCTCTCGTCCCAAAAAGTTACTCCGTGTATCTCTTTTTCAGATGCATCTTGTCGAGATTTAAAACTTTCACGAACAGGTTGAGAACTAGATGGTGACGGAACACTAACTTTTTCAATCTTCTCATTGGATATGTCTATATTATTTCCAACAAAATTTACAATAAAAAATTTAAATAATTATGTCAAGAAATCATATAAAATTTTTTAATTCAAAATTATAGTATCAATTAAAAATGTTATTTTTTAAAAACTTGAACTTTTTGATTGAAAAAATTATATCTAAATTATTTTACATAATAAAGAGCAATTTATTAGAATAATATATGTAATTTCCTGTTTATTTATCTATTATGAAGAATAGTAATACAATATAAAAAATGTTACCAAATTCAAAAAAACGAAAAAAAAAACATTAAAAACTGTATTATACCAAAACCTTCTTCTACGTCGCTTAATACCACAGAAACTTGAACATTTTGAGCCTCACTACTTTGTACAGCATTCTTCGAAACCTTTATAATATGATATAAGGAAAAAAGAAAAAAACATTCATTACAAAACCAAATTTAATTAAAATAATTCATGGTACTCAAAATGATACTACAAAAACACACAAAATTCGCGATCTACATACTACTAAATGATGAATACGTCACTGTACGAAATAATTTGATAAACCAGCTGATTTGCGAGTTTCATCTTTATTAAGTTGTCGAATTTTTTCTTCCGCAGATTTATCCAAATCGGCAAGGTTGGCATGTGCATTCTTTAACTTATTTCAAATATCTATACATATCTCTTGTATTTTTTGTTTAGAAAGTTCACTTTTATAACATTTTCGAAATGCTTTCTGCAACCGGCTTGAAAATTTTTCTTTTGTTATGGCAGCTCCCTCGCTAAAAGAAACGGCTTATGCTTTGCATCGTATGGTGGCGACCGCGTACATGTAAAAGAAAGTAATATACTGCGTTTTAGCGGACAGACTGCGGAACTCCATGGTTTCGCAGTTTTCGGATGGAAAATCTGCTCCAAATTGCTAGTATTATGCAATGATCTTTTTGATAAAAAAAATAGCCAACGTAAGAGTAAATAACTAACCCATCCTCTCATAGCGTTACTTTTCGTAGATTTTGATCGACCCCCCCCCCCCAAAAAAAACAGTCGACGGCATTTGGGTACGACCCCTAAGTGATATCTCTCATTCTTCCAACATCCCACCTGCCCTCGGTGTATAGCCTAAATTGTAAGCCAAAGAGATGGACCGCTCGCCATTATTATAGGTCTTAATTGGATTCCTGAGGGTGGAGCGGACTGAGATCCACAATGGGTCGCTTATAAGTTCCAACAGCAGTCTTAACGGTCACCACCCGGACAAGTTTATCAAGTCCAATATGGGTCTGCAGTATCCATCCTAGAGACGGGTGGGCAACGATTGTCCTTAAGAATTGCGAGTTGTCCAACCACGGAGTTCTGGATGACGCCACGCTATTTGGAACTCTCTCATAGATGATGCAAATATTCACGCGACAATCACTCTCAAAAATCATTTCACATCCTTTGCAACAGTTAGTAGCGGGTCAGTCGGTTAAGTGGTATATGAGGTGGCTCTGCGTCAGATACAAGCATTGGGCAGCATCCATGTAGCAAAATTGTTGGTGTCAAAGTCCTCAAGTCATCTGGATCAACGTCCAGTACTAACCACAATGTCTTCGAATTCAGACATACTTCTATCTGAATGAGCACGGTTGCTAACTCTTCATAAGTTAGAGTTTGGTCTCCAATGACCCGCAGGAGATGATGGTTGGTGGACTTTACGCCTGTCTCCCATAATCCCCTGAATTGAGGAGTATGAAGGACCATTGTGTACCTTTGTTTGCCAGAACGGCTATAACGTCGTAGTAGAACGCCGAAGCCGCTTTGAACATTGAAGCTAGTCCCATGACCGTGCCTTGAAAATTTGTTTCGTGGTTGCTGTAGAGGATGCGACATACACTTCGGTGACAGGCAAATCGTCTGTAAGCGGCGAGAAACCAGGCGGTAGTCAAATCGCTGACCGGTTCGAAGTGGATGGCCTTTGAACTGAAACATATAAACAGAGCAATGTAACCCTTGTAGGCAGTTTGGCCCTGACCCTTAGCTGCTCTGAGTTTAATAGGGACAGCGTAATCGAGTCCTGTTATGGTGAAGACTCGTTCGAGAGGCGCTACGCGATTTGTGGGTGAAGCACCCATTAACTTAGTGGATAGTTGCAGCTTAGCCCTTTGATATCTCTTGCACTTCTGGATGAATTGTCTAACCATGCCTGGGCTACTAAGGGGCCAAACTTGAGTACGAAACACCCTGGCGGTAATAGAGGTGCCATCATGCAATGTGGTTTGATGGACTTGGTCAATGAATAACTTGCTCAGGTGTCCATGCTTTGGCGAAATTGTTGGGTGTTGGGCTGAGAAAGTTAGAGATGATTGTTTCAGGCGTCCTTCAACATTAATAACTCTATTCTTATCCGGGAATGGACTTAGTTGCAAGATATCTCTGCGAACAAGAAATAGTTGTTCAGTCCGCAATCGAATTATTTCATCGTGAAAGACGTGGGCTTGTGCTAATTTGATAATAAGGGTCCTTACTGCAGACAGCTCTGAAGTAGACAAAAACGAAGTTCTCGTCGGCTGACCAGTCATCTTGAGACGGCAATTTTTCACGAATCGGAGGCATCGAGCAGTGATTCGGATCGGCCAGATCAAATTGGAGAGGTTCACCAAGTAACTCTCCGGATCCACTAGAACAGGACTCGATGACGCCCATTCTCCTTGCTTCCAACAGCCACTCTGGTTCATGCCACCAAAGTTTTAAGAATAGAAGTTTCACAAACTTCACTTTGCGTGTGGCTAAGTCGACTGGATTATCTCCTGTTAACATAGTGCCAACGACCCATTGGTAATTCCGTTTGAATGAACGCAACTCTATTGGCCACAAACGTTTTCCAGTAGCTGGGATAATGATGTAGCCAAGCTAGCACTACTCAACTGTCTGACCAGGCAAATACGGGTGCGCTCTTCAGGAATTTGAGTTGACAACGATGCTTAGTCAACCTGATCAGCAACGCTGCACCATATAGCTCAAGATTGGAAATGGTAATAGTTTTCACTGGCGCTACCTTTTTCTTAGCCATGAGTAGTGAGACTCGCTCCTCTCTGTTACTCTGAAGGACTCAAAGATACACTGCAGGTGCATACGCTCGTTGGGAGGTTACGGTGAACCCATGGAGCTTGCACTTGTTGGACGAGGCTGTACTAAGCCATCGGTCCACTTTAAATTAGTCAACTACTTCCCATCCGTTAAAATAATTGATCCATTGGTCGGCCATATTGGAAGATAGTTGACTGTTCTAATCGACCTTTGTAATCCAAAGGTCCTGCATAAAGTTCTTGGTGAAGATGGTGGCTCAGATTTGGAATCCTAAACCCAAAGCTATCCGCTCTCGGGTTCCACAGTAAGCCTAAAACATTCATTAATTTGTTTGATCCGATCGAGTTTTCCGAACTCTAAGGCACATGGTGTTGTTCTGCGATGACAAACGGGTGAGTTGAGGCCCACTTGTCCAAAGCTAATTCTCCAGCTCTCCGTAAACGCACTAATTGATTGATCATCATCGTCGGTAGACAAATCGTCAGTGTCAGAAAATATGTCGTCCATAAAGGTGCGATTTCGAAGACATTCAACTGCGAGGGGATAGTGCGCCCCTTTATTTATTGTTAATTGTTGGACTGTTTCGATGGCAAGAAAGGGGGCGCAGGCCGTGCCGTAAGTTGCAGTCGTCAGTCTGTAATCCGTAGGCGGGCTGGTAGGGTCGGGTCTCCATAAAATACGATAAAGGTTTCGGTATTGCGGGTTGACAAGGATCTGCCTGAACATTTTGACCACGTCAGCGGTAAAGGCAATACAGTGCCGTCTCTAATCAGTTAAAATGAGTGTAAGATCCCTTTGCAGGGGTTGTCCTGCCAGAATATGTTTGTTCAGACTCACATGGCCAGCAATTAGGCGAGATGCGTCGAAGACGACATAAATCTTCTGCTCAATTGGTCCGGAGTAAATCACTGTATGATGGGGTATTTACCAGGTATCGGTCTTGTTGAGCTCTGAAGAGGAACTCTCTCCATGTATCCAACGTCTTCGTAAGTCTTTATAAAGCTCCGATAAGAACTTGCTAGATCTGGATTGCGTTCAAATCGTTTCTCCATTGATAACAAAGATCTAAGTACTATCATTCATGTTTCAGTGCACACTAATGGTAACGGAGATCTAATTGGAAGACGTACAACGTAGCGTCCAGGAAGGCGATAATATGTGTTCAGGAAATGATCCTTATACTGTTAGTGGATGGGATCAAGCTGTCTCGGAATTGATGGGATATCCTCCAATTGCAAAAATTTCTTAAGAATCACTCAGAGTTCCACGCCCTGTTTAGTTGTTGAGGTAATAAAAGAATCCACAGTCTCATCCGCCCACCGTGAACCTGCTCCTTTACCAGATCCTGATAAAATTCACCCTCAGACAGTTTCTTAAGCAATAATTTGAGACTGATAGAAACGATAGAGGCCCGAGCGTAGTAGTTGACTGTATTCCTTGACTCCTGGGATAAGATTAACGTCCACTGGTCGGTAAAATTCAGGATCTGTCAAATGAAGATGGGCAAAGGTGCTCAAATCTAGACCAAATAACTCCCTTGAAGGGAGGGCGTTAGACAATCGAGGTAATACGAGCGCACTGAATTTACGGTGACGTTCAGACTCACTTGGCAACTCCACTATCATATGAGCCTGCCCTCAATCTGAGCCCATACTTGTAATTCCAACTCCCGTGAGTGTAATATAGACTCTATGTTTTGGCAGCCGCATATAAGTTGAATAATATCTACCGACACAAAGGATACCTCGGAACCTTGGTCCAGAAAAGCACGAGTTATAATGTGATCTTGCAGCAATGTGACCACTTTCATCAGAGCAGTCACAAGTAAGGCGCTGCTTCCTTCACGATTAGTCTCGATATTTGCGCCAACCATGAAGATACCTCTTCTCACGCCGATATTTGTCCTGAAGTTGGGACCTGGGTCAGGTCTTTCGGTTCGTGCAGCTGTGAATGGTGCTTGCCCTCACACGACAGACATTATTTCGTGGATTTACAAACACTGGCTACGTGACGTCCCAGACAGTTGAAACAAAGCCGCAACTGCTCATATTCGTCTGTTAGTAACGGATTTAGCCTGAAACTGAGAACATTTACATATATAATGCTTAGCGGAACATAGATTGCACTTAGGCTTTGTTCCCTCTCTGAATTGAGCTTGAAGTGTTTGACGTGATTCTGGGGGTTGTTTCGTCTCTCGCTGACCTTGTAGAGGTCTGGAAGATCCCACATCTAGCGAGTCAACACAACCCTCGAGAAACGAAGTAACATCCTTAAGGGTTGGCCGGGCTTACACTTGCTTGTCTAATTGAGCGCGATCTTGCTGTTTCAAGTAAACTCCCCATAGCACATAAGTGTTCGAATCGAAACGATTGACCATCCTGTAAATGAGCCAGAAGTCCTGTGATGCAATATCCTGTCCCAAATTCTTCAGAGTCATGACCGTATATTGTGCTTTGTCTAACAAGGCACATAAACCCATGACCGAGGGTTTCAGACATTGTGGCAGAGTCTTCAAGGTATCCATATGAGCAGATACAAAATGACGAAGACTATGTGCGACGACCGTGAAGAACAAGCAGTCATTGTTCAACATATTCGTCTCAGAGTGCTTGCCTTTGAAAGGCGCGTACAAGATCTGAAGGCGTACTTTAAGGCTTGCAAACGCCAAAACTAGAATAAATTTCATTGACACTCATAAATTTTGAACTCAATTCACTGAACATTTAGAGTCTGAGGATCCGGATGATCCTCAACTACGACTTCTTTTGAAATTAGAAACTGACTGTTTCTACCTTACTGCAGACGTAGATATACTTAAATAGATAGAGTCAAACACAAACCCAATCGCGCATTCAACGGTAAACAACACACTGATTATTAACGAACGATAGAATCTTCCTTAACTGCCAAAAATCACCCTGGTTTTCTTCCATGGTAAGCCTGAGGGGCGGTTAGTTTTTAAAAATAGTTTCGTTTCTATTATTCATTTTCATTGCGATCTGAGTAACTTAGTAAAGAATGCTCATTTATTAAACTCTCTCAAAGGTGCAGCAAAGACGAAAATAATTGAGTTTAATGCTAATGAGGAGGACTATCCTGAGGCTTGGAAAGCTCTCATCGATGCCTATGATCACAAGCGGATCGTGGCAGTCGAACACCTCAATGCACTTCCCAATCTTTTCAAAATGACTACTGCTACGTCAGACAATCTTGCAATGTTGCTTGATAGGACTCGTCAATATTTACATATGTTAGAACGCCTTGAAGCAAAAACAGCTGATGCTTTTATAGTTGGAATAATAGAGAGGTGTTTACCACAGACCACTAAGAGCATATGGCAAGACAAACTTGACTTAAATCAACTTTCGTCATTAGATGAGCTTTTTAGTTTCCTTAGGTTAGTATTTCTAAATTGCAGGCACTTGAATGTTTAACGTCCAAACAAAGAGAGAAGTTAGATTCTAGAAAAGAGACTAAAGATAAAAATGACAAGTTTTACAATAAGGTAGTTAAATCGAATGACCATTCATTGGTTACGTCTAGATCAAATCCTTACTCGTCGAATCCCACATTTACTTGGTCTAAATGTCGAGAAGGGCATAGTATAAAAGAGTGCCCGTTATTTAAACAATTTGACATACAGCAGCGATGGGATTTCGTTAGGGCTAGTCAAGTATGCAGGAATTGTCTCGAAAGACATAGATTTCCATGTGAAGATAGAAAGGGCTGTGAGAAATGCAACAAAAATCATTATACATTGCTTCCTGACGACAAAGGATCACAATGTTTTAAGGTTCGACACAGGATTCAGGGAATATTTTGTTACTTTGTTTTAGGTTAACGGATTGGTAGAGTCAAGTTTTCGTTAAGTTAGTTGTAGCGAGTATAGAGTTACACCATCAAAGAGAAGCATTATATTAGAATTAGTTCGGATTGGTATTCGTTCTGAGGACTTGTTAGGTTAAATTCAAATATAATTATATCAGATAGTTTACGGCCATGTTCAACGGTTAGACTTTTGAATTAGAATTTTAGATTAATTTGAATCAAAAGGGGAGGGGGAGCTTCACCTGGACGCAATACCTTCATGTGTAAATCTTCCATACTTTTAAAATTCGTGTTACTGCGTCATTACTCTGTATCGGCTCATATTAATTTTGAATAGAATTATTCAATTCAATATAAATATTTTATAAATCATTTGACATTATTTATAACATAGAATAATTTTCTGTAATGATAAATTTAAATTACGTTAAAAGTATAAGTACAGCTTTATAATTGCCTACTGGAGCCGATAATGGAGATAACTAAAAATGTATATATATATAGATATAGTAAAATGAATATAGAAATAGAATGTTCTATTTCTTTTAATGAAGAAATATTATCAATAAAAAAATTTGGTGGCTTCCACGTACGCCGGTAATTGGCTTCTACGTATTCCCCACACCTTTATTTATTCCAATTCCAAATTTTCCCCCCTTCCCACCCCATTCCGCATTTGCCCGGGGTAATGCCCGTGAAGAAGGAAAAACCCTGTAGCCAAACCCAGTGGGATAAATGCTTAGGGAAAACCTTCTCCGGAATGGGTCGGTGTATATAGCGAATTCGGTATTAGGTGACCCTTGTACAAGGGCACCTACACCGTATTTGCCACACCTTCCGCTCGCATTGTCATGTGGCCAGCACACCCAAGCGACCGTCACACAAAGAAAGTCAGAAAAGGCCGCTCGGGGTTCTTTGGAGCGGTCACCCATCCAAGTACTAACCGTGGCCATTGCTGCTTAACTTTGCAGATCGCCTGGCGCGCGCCGAACCACTCGGCCAATGCGTCGGTCAATATTATCAATATTTAATTGTTAATAATAAAATATATAAGATGTAACTTTTTAAAATGATTATTCATACATAAATAATAGAACATTCAATTCCTATAATATGTATGAAAATGATTATTCTATTTAAAGTTTGAAGATATAAATTAAAATATAAAAAATTAGCTTTTTTAGTTAAAAAATAATAAAATAAACTATTAAAAATAGTCTTTTGGAATGTAAAGGAAATTGTTAAATGTAGGACAAGGGAGATAAATAAAAGAAGAGAAACAAATGTTCAATAACTACAACTTAATTTTATTTTCCTTTGGTTATGACTCCAAGCTTACGCTGCGCCAACCCGAAGGAGACTGACTCGAATTTCTGTACTACTAAACCTGCCATTAACGCTCCCCACCCTGCGCGCCATTAACTATACAATCGAACCCTCTCCCCTTCCACGCGGAAAATTCTTACATACAAGACAAAGATACCGCTATCTCCCGCTCTTTGTTCGCTTTTACCAGGGTCGGCAAAAGTGCAGCCACAGGTCGGCCTTTCGCTTTCCTGCGCTCGCGGGACTCACATGTCAAGAATATAGAAGGCTAAGGCTCGAACGTGTGTGTGTACGTGTAGGTATACATATATAGGTGTGTGTGTTTGCGTGTGCGCGTGCGTGTGTGTGTGTGTGTGCGTGTGCGCGTGTGTGTGCGTGTGCGCGTGCGTGTGCGTGCGTATGTGTGTCACACGTAGAGCGAGCCTCTTCACAGCGGAGTCAAAGGGGCCCTAGGTTTGTCTCATACTGCTATAATATATAATATATAATAATAATAATAAATAATATAAAAGAGCGTGAATCCATCCAAGCTCGCTCATTCTCTCTTAGATGTTCGATCATGTAACATCTAAGATGGATTCTATACTCATTCAATCTTATACTGTCAGAAGCGTGAGATCAAAGCACTCTGTATAAAAAATTATCACGTAACTTTTAAATCTTTGTAAAATATAGATTTCTTTAATTTTTGGAATAAAAAGATTAAGTATTTTAAATTAGATAAGACTATGTTCAAAAAGTTATTTAGAAGAGTGTAACTTATCTCATCTCTTTTATCATTTTTCATAGAATTAATAAAGAAATTAATTTTCGCTCATTCAAGAGTATTGCACTTGGATATGTCGTCGATAATAATTTCTTTATTAATGAAGTAAATTTAAAATTCGGTAATTAAAATATTACCTGGCGACCATGGATAAAGTCAAGCCCGCTTCAACTCGTAAATATGAGATCGCACATCTTTTCAGTGAATGTTTACTGATCAATTGAGATATCAGAAAGTAATTTTGCTATAGTTTTGATTACACAGGCCACAAAAAAAACAAAAGTTTCTGTGCAATTGACCAGACCTATATATTCTTATGTATTTTTCGACGCTGAATCCGAATTTGCAATAAAAAAGTAAGGTCCAGCTACATTTTTATGGAGTCTTGCTCAAAAAACCTCATTTTTTACGGTTTTTTTTTAAATCAAAAAAAAATTTTTTTTAATTTTATTTTTTTGACTTCAGAATCGAATTCTATGGGAAAAAATACATCGAAAACCATGTTTTTAATTTTTTTTTACAGAAATTTCAATCCACCATACGGCGATGAAAAGACAGAAAATCGCGAAAAGTGAAAATTTGCTTCAAATTTAATTAAAATGACATTAAAATCAAGTTTTACGATTTTAAACCGATTTATAAACATTGAAGATACTTTACTGGGGGTTTTTGAGGTCACTAATCACGAATTTTAAGTCATTTTTTTTCAAAAAACAACTCCTAGTCGGCGTAAGTGGACAATAAACGTGATAAATTGATATTTTTTTCAAAAAATATGTTTTAGATATTGTTCTGGAGGTTTTCCACTACATAAATCACAAAACTAGAACCTTTTTCGACTCTTGATCATAAAATAAGACTTAGAACTTATGTATAGCAATATTCATGAACTCCATTATAATATTTTTAGCTTCTTTTAAGAAGTGCCTTAGAGTTTTAATGGGTTAATCAATTGAGTTTGTAGAATTTTCGCTAATACTTCGCAACTTCGATAGTGAGATGTTGGATACTAGATATTGGCGATATCTATTTTTATTTTTGTCTTCCAAAGAAATATTTTAAATAAAGTTTTAAAGTGTTTTACGCTTACGCACACGTTTCTCGTCAAATGACCGGCGTAAAGGATTTCTGACACGCTTTTGACCTCTTTTTGAAGATGTTTCTCTCTTCATCATCCAGCAGTAATCTGCCAACATATTTATACCCCATCGTCCTTGAAATCTGCGTTTAAATTCCTTCAAGTCTTGGTGAAACCTTTCTCCTTGCTCTTCACTAAAGTCCCTGTTGTTCTCAGGAAATTGATCAATATGTGAATCAAGGAAATGAAGCTTCAAGTTCATTAGGCAACCCAGTCTTTCAAAGTTGCGTACCATTTTTTTACAATAGTTTTGTAATTTACGTCTTTAGTGCTACCCAAAAATTTTGTTGATACATCTTTAAAGCTAGACCATGCTGCTTTCTCATCATCTTTCATAGTTCTTTCAAAGTTTTCATCTCTAAATAGAGTACGAATTTCAGGTCCATCAAAAATACCTGCGCTTAGTTTACCATCTGTTTTGTGGTGAAATACTTGGTTCAAATATTCGTAGCATTCCCCATCTTGGTCTAATCCCTTGACAAATTGTTTCATTAAACCAAGCTTTATGTGAAGAGGCGGTATCAAAATTTTGGACGAATTCACAAGTGGCTCTTTTACAATATTTTGTTTTCCAGGTTCAAATGACTCTCTTAGTGGCCAAATTTTCTTTTTGTAGTGGTTTTCCCTATCTCTACTATCAAACATATACAAATAACAAGGATATTTTGTAAATCCAGAATGTTGTCCTAGTATCATAGATAAAATTTTTAAGTCTCCACATATTAGCCATTTATGTTCCTCGTATTTTATTTTTGACAAAACCAATTCAATGTTTGAATACTCTTCTTTAAGCACAGTTGAATGCGCTAATGGTATAGGAGCGTACTTATTTGTGTTATGAAGAAGGACTGCTAAGGCTCCGCTTAGACGAATCAATGATCAGGCGCCAATCCTCAGGTTTGTATATATCTGGTTTTAATTCGTCAATAAGTCCTTTTACGTCAATGCAGTAAACTAGCCCTGAATCTTCTTTAAAATATTTTCGAAAGGTTTTCTCTCGGTCACGATATTCACTTACTTTAGTTCCCTTAGTCAGCATATTTCGCTTTTTAAAGTCTGAAGCCATCAATTCAAATTGCTGTTTAGATAGACCAGCCTTTCTAAATAAATTATTCAGACTCTTTTGATCATATTTTTTCACAGATTCCTCCACACCTTTAGGTACATATTCTTCATCATCATCTAAAGAGAGATTTTCTTCACTTCCGTCGGATTCGCTTAGATCTTCGGATGATGTGTTATCGCTTGGTTCAGTTTCTTTCACATTAATCTGATTTGTCGAATGATCGTCCACATGCAGAGAATCTAAACCTGCTGTAAAACTATCTCGTAATTCTTCATTTTCTAAACATTCTATAAGGATATTTTCTGGAAACTCAACAGTTTTAGGACTAGAATAATGTACTTCTTTTTTCTTAATATAAGCTATACCCCCTACTTTTGTTGTACAAAAGTAGCAATCGTTTTCATTTTCTGGTTTTTTCAATTTTGTTGGTGCAATGATTTTCAGGGACGTCTTGTCCTGATTTTTAGTTACTTGACTCATCATAATATGACACGAGTTACAGACAAAATGTGGTACCCAACTTTTGTCTTGCTGTGAAATCTCAATGTCAAAACATACTTTATGTTTTTCGAGCAAAACCCCATAAAAAAGTAGCTGGACCCTACTTTTTTATTGCAAATTCGGATTCAGCGTCGAAAAATATGTAAGAATTTATAGGTCTGGTCAATTGCACAGACACTTTTGTTTTTTTTGCGGGCCTGTGTTATAAATAGACATGTCATTTTATGATGAACGGGAAAAAAGGTTTTTTTTCTTGAATTTCAAATGTTACCAGGTCATGTAAAATGATAAATTATCGTTTTAAAAACAATGACTATTATTCTTTTGATCTGAAATTCACACTAAAGCTGTATCTATGAACATACTTTTGGGATATCAAGCCAATGGGCGCTGTGCCTGTTAACAAAAGTATTTTTTTAAGAGTTATTAAAATGTTACCAAATATGTATATAATTTACTTTTTTGTGGAAAATATGATGCTGTAAAAAAGACTATTTAGCGATTACGTTTTAAACTATATCAATAGGTAATGTTGAGAAGCACAAACAGAAATTTTATTAGGAACGTATGCCTAGTATAGATAAAGTTCTGTGTTACTTTGAAATTATAATTAAAAAACGTAATTTACCTTTGAAAATATGTTATTTTCTAATATGAAAACCTGAGCTTTTACGCGCCTTTCCTTTGTTGTGAACTTTGTAATTTACTATTTTATAGTACTCAATGGAATTTTTAATTTGGTTTTGAAGTATTATCTTAATTATTCTGAAAATCATTGAATTTTTTTCCAGCTATTAAATTTTCCGAATTCACATCGATTACCTAGTTTCCTAGACATACCTTAAAAAGACTACCCTCAAAAGTGAGTAACACGATTTTAATCTTTCATTATAATATGTCAACATTCAGAAAAAATTTATTTTATACGTGTGTCTGTAATTTTTTTTTTCTAATTTATTAAAGGTGAAATTTTAACACTGTGGAAGATTTACTCATATGTAGCGGGGCTTAGTTGCGATGATCTAGTTTCGAACGTTTTCATCTAAGTGGTTGTTTTTATACTATTAGGTGTACAAATTGATTCGGTTCGTTTTTTTGCAATAACTAATACTTTTATTCCATAACCAAATCCAAAAATACATTAATCGAAGTATTGTCCATCACTTTCTATTACTTTTTTTCACCTCTCGGGCAACCGTTTAATCCTATTGCGAAAAAAAGACTCGTATTTCGCGTCGATCCAAGTTTCGAGCCAATTTTTGATTTCTTCAAAAGAAGTGAAGCGGTGAAGCGGTAAGATCTCGGATTACTTTTTTATGCCTTTGTTTGTAACACATCAAATATTTGTAAACGCATCGATCGAAGCCTATATCGATCGCCGCAAACTGTTTCACCAGGTTGTAGCAATTCATAGTACACGACACCTTTTTGGTTTCATCAGATACAAAGCATGATCTTGGAACCATGAATATTCCGCTTTGGTGTTGATGTAGAGGTCAATGGCAACGATTCACCATGCCTAATGTAGTATTTTTCCCTCTTGGGATTATCAAGGAATATCCATTTTTTATCCCCAGTCACAACCCAATGTAAAAACCTCTTTCTTTTTTGTCTTCGAATCAGCTGTTCGCAAATGCACAATCGACGTTCAATATCTCTCGGTTTAAGTTCATAAGGAACCCAAGTACCCTATTTTCAAATCATTCCCATAATCTTCAATCGTATGGAAATTGCTTGCAGGGTTACCCCCAATGTATCTGCAAACTCATCTTGCGTTTGACTCGGATCTTCATTAAGTAACTCCTTTAATTCGTCATCTTCGAATTTTTTTTAGCGTCCGTAGCAAGGCTTATCAACGACGCTAAAATTGCTACACTTTTCTTCCAATTAAAGCAAAAAACTAACACCTTCCGCAAATGATGCTTAGTCAATTCAAAATTTGACATTTTCAATAAAGTGCGAAGAAATTTTTTTCTTCGCACTTTATTGCAAACGGAAATCAAAGCAGTATATACTGGAACTTTCTAACAGGTATCTAACCTCTCTTAAATCGTGGGAATTAGTTCTGATTATGTGATTTTTATTGGCCATCAGCTATTAGGACTATTTCGGCCATTCCACAATTTCAGTCCATCGATGATCCTCAGGAATCCCTCAATGATTTTTTATTTTCACATTTATTGCCTAATAAGTTAAAAGAATTTAAGATCCAAGATAAAGCACAGGTCAGCGGACTACGATGTTGGGAATGCAGAAGAGCCAAAATTCATCACTAGTTAAATCAGGGTTTTCATTGTGGTGCTCGAAATTTATAGAATGAGCAATAGATCTTTTCACTGTAATCGTTCTCAAGTCCTTAAATCAATTTCATAGAATAAAAAAAAAGCTTTAAGAGGCGGTCGGAACCAAATCGGTGACTTAGTTCGGTGCTTGTAATAAATGTTTATAATAATTTATTCATTTATTAATATGGTAAAAATATAGTCATTTCCTCTAGTCATGTATATAAAGAATAATTTAAAATAGTTAAAGCCACAAAAATATACAAAATATTGTTATAAAGCGAAAAATGCCACCTAACAATCGACACGACAGTTTTTTGCATGCGGTATATGTCAAGTCAGTTTGATATTTGTAATAAATGCTTATAATAATTAAATTACTTATTCATATGGTAAAAATATAGTCATTTCCTCTAGTCATGTATATAAAGAATAATTTGAAATAGTTTAAGCCATAAAAATATACAAAATATTATCGTAAAGCGAAAAATGCTGACTTGATATATACCACAAGTCACCGGTTTGGTTCCGACCGCCTCTTAAATAGATGATAAAAAAGTGGAAATTTAATTCTAACAAAAATACATTTGAAAAAATACTGAAATCAATAATGTATGATCAGGTTTTACTTACAAATGATATTGTACCTATATTTTAATGATAATAATGAATCAATAAAAAATTTCTTTGTTAAAAATAAAGTATTAAAAAGCCATATGAAATGTTTTTGAAAATATAAAACTATCTTCAACAAAATTTTAAAAAATAATAAAATTTTAATTTAAATAACTAACATAAAAGTAAGAATAAAAATAATATTACAGCTATAAACATGTCACGCCTACTTTACAAGAGTTAAATATATTATTAATGTTACCAAATTAGATTATTTGTTCATTGAATACAAATTGTGAAAATTAATATACATTTTTAATTTCCTTACAGGATTTTAAAAAGTCAATCCTAAAAAATGTTTTAAACAGATGGACGTTCACCAAGAAATATAACTTTTGAATGATGGGCCTGGAAAGTTTATAGCTGTAATATTACTTTTACTCTTACTTTTATGTTACTTATTTGAATTAAAATTTTATTATTATTTTTAATTTTGTAGTTTTATATTTTCTATAACATTTTATATGGCTTTTTTATACTTTATTTTTAACAAAGAAATTTTTTATTGATTCATTATTATTATCAAGATATAGATAGAATATCATTTGTAAGTATTATTTTAAATCATATTAAAACTTGACCATACATTATTGATTTCAGTATTTTTTCAAGTGTATTTTTGTTATAATTAAATTCCCAATTTTTATATCATCTATAATGTTAAAGCTGTTTTTTTAAAGATATTATAATAGATTTTTTTATAGTTGATTGTATTAAATTAGTTTAAATTTTTGACAAAATATTTTTTATTTTTAAGATAGTGTAAAACATTTTTTTCAAAGCTAGCTCGCCGTAATTTTACCTTTTTAAAGGTTTTTTGTGGAGAGATATCACAATTTTTTCAAAGTCGAAAGTTCTTATCTCAATAGATTTATTAACTTTACCAATAATCTGATACTTTAATATAATAGCACTAGTTTTATAGCTAATTGTATCAACCTAATTTTTATATACTTATTATTATTGTAAAATATTTGTTTTCAAAAAAATTTTATTTTTATTTTCTTCTACACTTTCAAATTAATCAACTATTATAAAACTTATTTTTTCACTAAATATCGTATGAAAAACTAATTAATTACTCAAGAATGTTTTAAAATATGCAAATAGTACTTTTTCATTTTTTGTTGTTTTAATTTTTAACGGTAGGCCGAAGTAGAACCTGATACCGACCGAGTAACAATTGAGTTGTTTGTTATTTACTCAAGTTTTAATCGGTGTATCTTCAAATTAAAGGTCGAGCGCAATAGATATTATTATTATGAACCTCTATGCACAAGAAAAAAAATATCTACTGGTTTGGTTTTGAGAAAAGTAAGTAACGCCAAAGTAAAAGTTTATGTTTATAATATTTTCGCGTTACTTACTTTTCTCAAAAACAAACCGGTAGATATTTTTTTTCTTGTGCATAGATGTTCATAATAATAATATCTATTGCGCTCGACCTTTAATTTAAAGATACACCGATTAAAACTTGAGTAAATAACAAAAATGCCAATTAGACAAGGACAGCGAATCCGGCCTGCTCTTAAATACCGAATAAGTATTACCGACTTTTAAATTCCGCCACTTTCTTCTTTAATTGGCCTTTCGATTCATCACCATAGGCCTCCGCCACTTTCAACTGTTAAATTTTATGTACGGGACGTTTTACTGCGCGCGCGCGAACTGATCACATCAACGCCCGTGATTTTCGCGACAGCTCGTCAGCTATATAAAAAGAGACACTGAATTCTTATATTGCTTATTCACGCGATGTCTTTATGCATTTAGCATGTTCTGAAGGCATTCACCTGGATACATGGGTTCATTATTAACAGATACACAACTCGCATTCTCTTTCTTTTTCTCACTCTCGATATACTCTCTTTCTCTCTCTCTCACTTATTAGCAATCTCAGAACTCGTATTCTCTCTCTTTTTCTCACATCCAACGGAAAACTCTCTGAAGCCAAACTTCCGTCATTCTTTAACATCCACTGGAAATCTGAAAAAATCCGATATATAATAGAAATTGACAAACTAACCTGTAATAATATAAACAAATAATAAAAATTTGACTTTTGGCCATGTGTTTTTGTTGTTAGATAAAACATTAGATCATTTTATGTATACTTGTAATCAAATAATCTGTAAATATTGAAACATAATCATTTACTTAAAGTTTTAATCTTTGAACATCACAAATTCAAAATATATAGGGAAAGCCGTAGAGCTCCACTAACTCGCCTGATCCATTTTTAGAAGTGTCGTCTCTCATGCAGACTATGGAAAGTTACGGGGATATTAGGATAGGTTATCAGTTAAGGGGATTAAATAAAATTTTTAATTCATCCTATCCCCATATTTTGGCGGAATTTGGGAGATAGTTGTAAGGATTTTTAAACATCGTCTAAACCGGACTTTTCAAAGATTAAAAAATTGACTTACGAACAGATTAACAACTTGTTGATCGAAATAGAAAAGATTTAAATCCATGAACTTTATGTACTCTTTCAACATATCCCAATGACCTCGTTACTATAAAACTAAGTCAGCTTCTTATAGGTAAACCATTCAATTTCTTACCAGAGAAAATCTTGTTTCAGTTTCTGACGACAAGCTGGCCACGTACAACTTCTTACCAAAGCCAGACAGGATTTTTTAGATAAGTGGCACGAGGAGTGTCTGCACGAATTCGAACTCCGAAATAAATGACAACCAGAGCCTGTAATGATTTTTATGATAGATATTATTACTTATGCACGGTGGCCACTGAATGTGAGCTTCGAGAATTCCTTGGGAATGACGACATCGGTCGAGTAGCAAAAATCAAGACTGCGAGCAGCGTTTATAAGCGAAATATTACTCGTCTATGTATACTTCCGTCTACTTAAGCGTTCATTTGTATTAATGCGTTTGCGTTCATTATAGGTTAAATTTTTTATAAATTAAGTCACATCTGTGATAATCAAATCCAAATCAAAGAAGCATTCCCTCCAACGGAAACAAACTCCATGTACCTATTTAGTCTAGCATATATCAAGTAGATCGAAGATTAAGGTCATAAGTTAAATTTTTTTGTAAATATCTTAAACGATGTAGACTGTATATATTATACGTTAATATACATCACATTAGTTTTAAGGAATTCCGCGATATAAAGTCATAACTAATTTCATTCCTCAGCGTACGTTCAGAGTATGTTCCGTTGTAACACGCATATTGGAGAGTGGCAGCACTTTACAGCCACTGGCCTTTCTTTCCTTGCACGTTTCTTACGTGCCAGGAGGGAGAGATCAGTGCCTTTTTTCTTTCTTTTTCTGGCAAGGACAAATTTTGCGCAAGGCCATTAGAGACAACACGTATGTCTCGGCTTAGCTTAAATAAAATCTGTTTCTGGTACTAACGCGAAGTAAAAGTTTACACTTAAAATTAACCAAAGATTATTGTAACAACTACGTATTGTACAAACTGTACAATCATTACATTACTAACAACTACATATTGTACAACTGTACAATCATAACATTACAATTGAATCAGGGTTCTGAACCCCTCAAATCTAATTTGAGTACAAATGCAACGAATTATTAGGGCCTAACTCTTTTGACCCGTGTACGAGTCTACAGCTACCTGAGCTTAATCAGCGTATACTAACCCTCTTGAACTACTTCGAGCTCATTACACTCTTATTACACAAACTGCGTGCGTCTCACAGTCTGTGCAAGCGTGCGAATAAAATTGCGTTTTCTAGATTTAAGTGCGTGCGTGTGATGTCACCAGCGTTTCTCTTATAATTTATAAATTTGGTGTTCATCAATTCACTTTCTGTAGTTCTTAATAAATTGAGTTTTTTGTGCCGGTCGGCTTTTTTCCCACAAGTACTGTTTTCTATTTATTTTTTTTATCTATATAAGTGTAGGGTATCTCGTAATTCAAGTGCGAATTTCAGTGGGGCTTTAAATTCAATTTTATTTAAAAAGGGTTTTATTTTTCTTTTTAAGGGTTTTTGTTTTATTTAAATTTTAAGTTGTAATTTAATTTTTATTTTTATTAATTTTGTTTTTTAATCAATTTTTCATTTCATTTTTTAATTTGAGTTACTGCCATCTAAGGCAAGTAAGCTCTCACGACAAAACAGGTGGGTCAGATAAGCATGTATCATTTCGTACCATAAATCTGTGTATTAGAATTTATATTTTTTTTAGATAACATCTAGTTTATCGGGTATCTGTCATCTTAATGTTCAGCTGATGATTACACACACGCATTAAGGGGCATAGTTAGTAATAATTGGTGGTGGGATTATAAAATATGTATATATATATATAAACAATAGCATGCTCGCAACGTTTTACTTTGGAGATTTTTTCAGGCTGTAGTCTATCTTTTAATAATGAAACTGTCTCCTTACCTTTTAATTAAATTAATGATTATTTAAATTTTTTAGGTTTCAGATTTCAGGAGGTGTTTTTCGTTTTTTTATTTTTTCAGATTGCAGGGAGGTGATTATGAAAAAAAATATTTTGACCGCTTATTGTTCTTATTACATTTATTTATTATGTACTTATATTCATATTTGTTTTATAATTTTATTTTTCAATATAAAATTATTGAATGCTTGCAAAAAAGAATTGAGCAGAACTATCATCTTCTAATTTTATCTTTATTTTTATTTTTTTTTTTTTTGCCCTATTGGCCCGGGCGCAGCCTGACTTGGCCTAGCACCCGCATCCTTACCACCTCTGTGTGAGAATGTTCCTATCACACATTTTTCCTATTTTTATCATATTCCTATTTTTATAATCCTATATTTCTTTTTCCTAAGCTAATTTTTTGAAACCCACATTCCCGAGAAATCTCTGACTGCCGCGTTCCAAGAGCAGTCGGTAAGTAGATTTCTACAGTCGGTTCCCGCATTTACCCAGGCTTTTTAGACCTGTGACGTAGGGAAAACTCCCCCAGGAGAAAACCCACGCCAGGAACATTGACCCATCGCACTTAGAGATTCTTTTTCCGATGAAAAAAGCCTGAAAAAAAATTCAGGTGTTTTCACCGGGAATCGAACCCCTGACCGCTTGGAGCGAAAGTGTAGAGACCGTATAAGGCGTGCGCCTTAGCCGGTTACGCCACTGACGCTCTCTAATTTTTTCTTTATTAAAAACTAAATTTATATTTGAACAAAAAATTTCTCTCCCCTTTTTTAGGAATAGATAAATGTGTAGAATGTATGAAAAACATGAATGCCGAAATGAGTGTAATGCCAACGAAGATAGATCCTAAGGATCTATCTTCGTTGGTAATGCAGCCGTGTTATCATACCAGTCCTAAGTCTAGATAAATTGCAGAGGGAACTCGCATTGGCTTTATTAGTCTACTCACGATATATTTGTAAATATATATATATATATATATATATATATATATATATATATATATATATATATATATATAAAAGTGTGTGTGTTTATCTGCGTCTGTGCATTTACAAGTATGCATGTGTATATTATAATTTTTGTGTTTGAATGAATTATAAGATGTTCCCAAAAATTTGGAACAAAAATTAATTCTAGAATGTCATATTTGTATCTGAATCTTGTCTCAATCATGATTCTAAAGAGAAAAACGATCGAATAAGGTCCTTAGGTGATATAAAATAATTTAAAATATTTTCGAAAGTATATATATATATATATATATATATTTTTATATATATATGTATATATACACATAATTTCTAGACTATTGACAATTGATAATAGAATTTTCCATAGTAAATGGCTTCAAAACTAGGTAAAAACATGAAAAACGCCAAAAAACAAGGTTTTTCACGATTTTGACCTTGTTTTACCACTTTTAAAAATCTGAAAGAATTCATGGACATGATTTTTATAAAATTTGCAATGTATAATTTTTTCGGTCTTGCTGTTGTTCTAGTTTTCTTTTAATTAAATTTTTAAACATTCAAACATCTAAAACAGTTTAGATTTCGCGCCGAAATGAAAACAATAAATATTTTGTTGTAAGCCATAAGAAAACCTACAAAATGAAAAAAAAGAAGTTTCTACGATGCTTGGGAGGCAAGATTTCGTTAAAAAACCGAAAAACACGTTTTTTGATGTTTTAAGGTTATGTGAGGGTCTAGAGGGCCGAAATTTTCACTAAAGTCATATTTTTTTATGTACTATCAAGGCTATAGTTCCTGATCAGTACTTAATTTCTAATCAATTTGTTACAGAAAATTTAACATTAAACTTTACGATGCAAAAATTATCATGAAAAAAATTGTATAATAATTAAAAAGTATTCAGATTTCGAGCAATAAAATTTTGAAACATATAATATTAGGTTAGGTTAAGTTGTAAGGGTTTGGACAACTGCCCTTTCACGGGAGTCGCCCCAGCTTGGTGGCCAGTGGCCCATCGCTATACCCAATATTGATAATGAGAGAGAAAGCAGGGCAAAAGAATACTAATTTTCTTCCTTGCCTCCACTGAAGCACTTCCACCCTCTAGTGAAGTTCATTAGCTTCCTTGGCTTCATCTCTGCTGCTTCTTCCAGTTCCTCTAGGTAGCTATGTCCCAAATTTTTAAGTCTTTTGCTCTCTAGTGCCGGGCAGTAACATAGGATATGTTCCAAGGTTTCCACCTCCTCATTGCATTCACTGCAGTAGTCGTCCCCAGTCTTGCCCATTCGTTTGAGCCTGGCTTGAATAGCACAGTGACCTGTTATTACCCCTGTGATCATGCTGACTGAGGTTCTTTTGTAGCTTAATTGCTTCTTTATTTTCTTTTTATCAATTTTCGGCCACAATTTCCTGGCTATTCTGCAATCGCTGCGGTTGTTCCAGTCCTTATTGTGCCTCTCTTGTAGTGTTTTATCAATAGCTATCTTAATCACTTCGATCGGTGGCTGTGGGTCCCTGCACGCTTCCGCACTGTCTTTATCCGCTCCCAGCTTTGCCAGCTCGTCGTCCCTTTGATTACTTTACTGTATCCGGAAACCCAGCAGATTCTGACTCCGCTCTCACGGATCCATGACAGCACCTCTCAGCAGCTCATCACAGCCTTTGATCTGGTGACCTTGGACGCTAATGTTTTTAAGGCAGCTTGACTATTCATGAAAATTGTGGCTCTGCTGGAGCCTCCTTCACTCTGGATAAGCCTGGCTGCTTTTTCGATAGCCAGGACTTATGCTTGTAGGATGCTGCAGTCATTTTTGAGTCTGTACGACTCCTCGACTTCCAGCTCCCCTGAGTAGATTCCTGCTCCTGTGCCGCTTAATGATTTGGAGCCGTCTATAAAAACAGCCCATTCATTACTTCTCATCACTTTACCGTCGTCCCATTCTATTTTCGACGGTATCCATATATCAAGTTATTTCTTGAACTCCAGCTTGGGTAAAATGTGGTCCGTTAACTGTGATGACAACGCACCCGCACCTTTGTCTATTTTTAACATTTCTTTTGCTATGCCTGTATGTTCACAGTCATTATCCTGCTTCCGTAGATTTGAATCTCTTAATCTGATGGCTCATTTTGAGGCGATTCCTTTAATAACTAGATCTAGTGGTTGTAGATCAAGCATTATCTCCATGGCCGCTTGTGGTGTACTCCTCATTGCCCCAGTTGTGCCAAAGGTAGCCACCCTCTGTACTTTGTTTTTAAGCTCTTTTTATTTATTTCCTTGTTCATGGCGTACCACCACACCAGTGCTCCGTAAGTGACTATTGGTCAAAAAATCGCATCATACATCTATTATGTTATCTGTGGTTGCAGACCCCATCTTTTACCAAACATTTCTCTGCATGTGTAATATGCATTTATTGCTTTTTTCATCCTTTCTTCGATGTTCCGCTTCCAGAGCAGCTTCGAGTCAAGAACAGCTCCCAGATATTTTGCTTTTTTGGACAGCACGAGTGTGTGCCCCCCAAGTTTTAGCAGTTTTATCTCTGGAGTTTTGTATCTTCTTGTGAACAGAATCAGTTCCGTTTTATTAGGATTCACTTCCAATCCATTTCGTTCTGCCCACTTAGTGATTTCTACTAGAGCTGACTCCATGATATCACCGATCACAGTCGCATCTTTGCTCGTAATCAGTACCACCACGTCATCAGTGTAGGCTACTACTTTTATTCTTTTTTCCTCAAGTCTTTTGAGAATTTTATTCATTACCACTAACCACAGAAGGGGAGATAAAACTCCTTCCTGTGGTGTTCCTCTTGAGTTTTTTCTTCTGGTAGTTCCGTTGCCTAGTTCCGAATTTATGATTCTGATTTCCAGCATTACCATGATCCAGTTGATAGTTAAACGGTCCACTCCGATTTCCTCTAATCTTGTCTTATAGCCTCTGCTTTGACATTATTAAAAGCTCCTTCAATATCTAGGAAAGAGCACAGTGTGTATTCCTTCATTTAAAGGGCCTTTTCTATTGTCCTCACTACATCATGCAATGCACTATCCACTGATTTGCCTTTTAAATAGGCATATTGTGCCATGCAGTTCTTTTTCACTTCCATGGTCTCCTTTATGTGTTGATCTACCAACCTCTCCAATGTCTTCAGTAAGAAGGATGAGAAGCTGATAGGTCTAAAGTCTTTAGGTAGCGTGTGCCTAGATTTTCCCGGTTTGGGTATGAAGACCACTTTTACCTCTCTCAATTTTCTTGGTATATATCCCAGTAGTAAACTTTCTGAGAAAACCTTTATCAATAGTTCCATGATTGTGTTTAGTGACTTGCAGCATAATCAGCATAACCCCATCCGGCCCTGCTGATTTATAAGGACCAAACGTGCTCACTGCCCACGCTACCCTTTGCCTTGACATAATCTCTTTTACCATTTCTCTTTTTCCTTTCCCTATTTCCATTCCTTCTTGGATTGGGGACTCTTTTGTTTCTTCTGCTTTCCGATTTTCCGGGAAATGGACATTAATTAACAAGTCTAGGGTCTCCTTACTGATCTTGATCCATGAGTCATCCGGTTTCCTGACGCTTTTCATGACCATAGGATCCTTTGCGAGCGCCTTTCTGAACCTGGCTGACTCATTTACATCCTTAACGGATTCGCTAAACCTATTAAAGGAGTCCCATTTTGCTTCTCTGATTTTATTCTTGTATTCATTGAAGCTGGTTTTGTACTTTTCTCAGTTCTTGTTTGTATTATCTTTTCTAGCTATTGCATAGAGTTTTCTTGAGGTCATTCTCAGCAGCCTTAGTTCCGCATTCCACCAGGGTTTGGTTTTCACGCGGCTCTTCCTGACGGGACACGACCTCAAGTATGCTCCATGCAGTGCATTTTCTAGGATCTCGACGCTTTTCTCAATTTCACCGATAGTAGGATTTGGCGAGACACGAAAAGTGCTCCATGTCTGAGCCTCCTCCTCCACCAGTTTCGAGAAACGCGTCCAGTCAGTCTTTTAGGGGTTCCTAAAGTCCCTAACCTTTGAAGGATCACGTTTTATGTTAAAAAGGATTCTCCTATGGTTTGAAAAGGAATTTTTCAGGAAAACTCTCTAATTCTCTACCCTAATTTGCTCTGAATTTGTGGTCAAGGTTAGATCTATCACTTCCCCCCAATCCTATTTACAAATGTGGGGACATTACCTCAATTGCAAATTATAAGGTTAGTGGTTAGTATAAAATCCAAAAGTGACTCATCTCTCTCGTTGATGTTGCTGCTCCCCCACTGATTATGGTGGCCATTGGCATCAGCTCCTATCACCATTTGCCTACCCTTCGCTGTGGTGTCTTTCACCATTTATCGAAAGAGGAGAGATGGTGGCTCTTTTTCCTCATACGGCATATACATGGAGGTGATGGTCAGCGCTGGTCTGTCCTTCTGTTCCATTAACATCGTAGTCAACATATCATATTAAATTTGAATGGAAAAAAAATTAAAATTGTCAGTCCTTTTTGGTTAGGCTGGGCACAACACCATTTTCTTACAACAAACTGTTAGAAATAAGCGTTCTATATTTGATCCAGCTTGCAATACTTTGTTTCAATTGTTGAAAACTTATAATCTGTAACTCTTACAGATCACAAGAGTATATTAAAAACAACTTTCACGTGAAAGTAACAATAATATTATTGAAAAATTGGTGATCAGCAATTGTTAACATTTGCGGGAGAGGATGTAATATCTTATCAGCTGATCAAAAAATAGGTATGTTGAAATAAATGTTATTAAGTAAATGATGACTTATTTTTGATAAATGAATCAATTTAAGCAATAAAAAATTAAAGATTTAATTTTAGAATAAATAACTTTAATCTCAGTAAAGAGTAATTTTTTATCAAGTATTTCTTTGATCAATAGAAAGAAATTTTACACATTTTCTGAACAATTTTGAGGTTAGGTTTCTGATTCTCATTAGAAAACGTGGTTTGCATGTGCGGAGGACCATACTTATTTAGAAAAGAAAGATAATGTTTCTAACAAATATTACTTTAAGCATATTTTTCAATGACGTATGTCAAGAAGAGAAAAAAGAATTCGAAAACGAAAGTAGAAAATTAATTAGAAATGATTAATTACATTAGTTTGTTTATTTCAAGCTTCAATTTTAATAGAATATTTCATAATTTAACATGATTGTTTTTCATATTTATTTTAAAAGATTTTATCCTTATTGTTTTATTAATTAAATAAATTGCAGTGTAAAAATATAAGTTGTTGCGTATCTTCAGTATACTTTTTGAATTACGGCATTTATATGTGATCAGAAATTGAGTTTAGCTTGGTCAGAATTAACTCCTGCCTATAATGAATATGATCAGAAATCGCTTCTTTGGTAGATTTTATATTTTTCATTAATTATTTATTTATTTCAAGATATTTGAAGAGAAAAAAAAACTGGTATGACAGTCTTTGGGACTGGCCGACAGAAATGAGACTTTTTTAGGAAAATTATAGAACTCATAAAAAGTTTATTTATTTTATATCACTATTTTTTGTATTTTCAAAATAATTTTAAATTTAGATTTTTTAAAAAAATAATTCTTTTTAATTGTAAATAAAATGAATCAAATTTCTGCTACGATATTTAATTTACAAAAATACAATATTAAAATTCTTTTTTCTTCCTTCAATTTATTTAGTGTTGCATCAACTACTTGGTTATTAGCGACATGAAATAAACATAGCGTTAATACAAGAATTAACATAGCATTGGTACAATAATAACAATTGACAATCACTCACTCTTATTTACTCACAAGGAGAGGTCCCATCCTCCGGGAAACGGATTCGACTGAAACTGCAGAATCTTTTTATGAAAAAAATAAACCCGCGTTTTTTCTTTTCGTCAAACAACCCTCCTAGACAAAAATATAGACATTTTTTTGAAAATATAGTAAATAGGAGCCTTTATAAGAACCTAAATATTCATACATCTAAGACTCTTACAAAAAAATACATGGAAAATAAAATTCAGTGCAAATCAAATACTTTGATTTAAACTTTGTTATACTAAAAAGCTTCAGTGGTTCAAAAGTTACAGGTAATTAAAATATGCTAATGAAATAGCGTAAAAATTTGATGATTTTTTATATGCTTAAAAAATTAACAAATATGTGGTAATTTTGAATAAAGCATAACTTTAGAACCACTGAAGCTTTTTTCGATGCAATATAGCTTAAATTAAAGCATTTAATTTGCACTTTATTTCGTTTTTTCATGTGTTTTTCTGTAAAAGTCTTGGTTGTTTGGATATTCAAGTTCTTACAAAGGTTCCTTTTTACTATATTTTAGAAAAAATGTCTTGGAGGCCTATTAAATGAAAAGAAAAAACACGGGTTTATTTTTTTTATCAAACAATCATATTCTGCAGTTTCAGCCGAATCCGTTTCCCGGAGGTGGGGACCTGTCCATGTGAGTAAATAAGAGTGAGTGAGGTAGCTATGACTTATGCGGATTTTTGAGATTATGGTTTGTTCTTTTCTGTTGAGACTATGAGTACTACTTTTCCAGTAAATGTTATTTCTCATAGTGTAAAGGTATATCTGTTTGCTAGATATCCGAATCTCATCCCATACATCTAGGATGGATTTATGGATAAGACTAGCTGCTATAGCTGGTGATAGAGGAACACTTTTGGGTTGGATTTTAGATAAAGAAGCTTCTGTAGCCATTGAGTTGGCTTGTTGAGAAAGAAATCCGTTATGATCTATTGGAATACTTATGAATTCAATGTGTTTATTATTTAGGTTGATTATCTTGTGGCTTTATATGTATTGATTAATATAGTTCGGTCTAGTCCCCAGGTTTTAGCTGCTGTCTTTTAATACATAATGCGGAATGCTAGGACATACGTTTGATAAAATACTTCTTCTTCGTTTAGACATCATAGGTCTTGTAGGGATTTTATGTTCGTCGATTGTTAAATACTTGTATTTATCAGTTATTTCATCAATGAGTTCCTTACTAAACAAATACATTTTCATGCGGTTATTTAACATTCGGGAAAAGTAGATGACATTTTGAGCTTAAACTATACTACCGACGGCCTCGGTATAGTCGGTTAAATTTAAACCTTCGACGCAGTTTAATAACAATTCTTGGTCATTTTTCGGAAAAAGATTTCATTGAATGGTTCTTAAGTAAGGCCGAGTCCAGACTTGTACCATGTGAAAGTGTCTTTGCGACTTTGTGCCTGTGACGTGAACCCTTATTGGCTAGCTCTAATGGAATTTCGACAATTCCATTAGAGCTTGCCAATAAAAGTCCACGTCAAAGGCACAAAGTCGCAAAGACACGTACAAGTCCGGACTCGGCCTAACTGCCTTGCTTGACACTGTTCATTGGAATTTTTCCCTACTGAAAATAGTTATTGAATAATCAAGTGAGATCTCAAGTGATTCTCAAGTGATAAACACGCCAAAATTTCAAGTGATTATCAAGTGAATATCAAGTAATTATCATATGGGATGATAAATATTTCCATCGGTCTTACAGTCAATTTAAAATCTATATAATAAAATAATTAAATAAATATGGACAGTCAGACTGCCCTTGTTTATAATCACCCCCGTAGAATAACCTGAAATAAAAACTTAAAAATTAACTGGAAAGAAACCTGAAAATAAATAAAATTAGTAAAGCACAATCTGACTGTCCCCCACCACCAAAAAACCTTTCTTCGATTGTGATCTTGTATAATGTCCAACGTTTCGAGCACGCTACTGCTCATCCTCAAGGACTGTTTATTTTGAATTATCATATGATTGTCAAATGATTATCAAGCGATAATCACATGATTCCTAGGATAATATCTAAATAAAAATTCATTTCGTGAATATCTAAAATTTTAATAGAAATAAAAATAAAACAAAATCATGCAGAAAAATTATACAATACATTTAATTTGAATATTAAATAAATATTACATGAAATGTCCTTACTGAAAAATGTTAAAAAGAGATCTCATGCTAAAATCTTATTTGACAATATTTTTGATTTTGGTATGAGTGATATCATCGATTGGAGACTATTTTTGAAAAATTGAAATTTAGAAAAATTTTGTGAAAATTTGAATTTAGAAAAAATTTTTGAAGTCCGAATTTTTAAAAATAATTTTCAATTGATGATTTCAAACATACCAAAATAAAAAATATTGAAAATGAAATTTTAGGATTAGATCTCATTTAGGGTTTTTCAGTGGGGTATCGTAGAGACTAAGAATTTTAGAATAAAAATCGTATTGATAATATTGAAATAGATGCAATTTTTATATAATATATCAAAATATTTTATTAGAACACATTGTTAGAGCCGCGGTGGCTCAGGGGCTAGAGCATCCGACTCTCACGCAGAGGGCCGGGGTTCGAATCCCGGTGAGGTCGGGATTTTTCTCCATTTTTTAATTTAAATATTGAAAGTGGAGGATGTCCCGAGCTCACTGACACCGCGGTGGACCACCCCTGAGAGACTTTTTTCGGTTTTAACAAAAACCGACGAAAGTCACTCGAGGGCCGGTAAGGCAGAACGCGACTGTTCAACTATTATGGTTGAGCCGGACCGTTCTGCCGGGTAGGTGTCGAGCTTCCGATGCGCTAAATAGGATGGATTAAGCGATGCTCCCCGCCTAAGTAGGCCTGCACGATCGAGCACCACCTACCGAGTTAGGGAAAATTGAGGTATGGTTTCGAACGCGAAAACACCGGAACACAAAGGTGGTCGAGGTATCACTTACTAGGCCAAATAGGCTGTAGGTGGTTAAACCCCAAAGATAGAATAGATATTAGAACATATTGTTATTTATTGAGTTGTATTTTTTTTACCTATAATGTGGAAACTTAAACTTTCTTTAGCATTTTCGATAAGGATATCTTTGTGACCATTGTCAAGATCTCTGTAATATCTTGAATTATTCAAGTAATCATGATATAAATATATAAAAAGTAAATATAAGTATAACTTTGTAGTTGAAATATTATTTTTTTCTTACCCATACTTGATAATCACTTGATAACACTTGAAGTTTTGGCATGATTATCACTTGAGAATCACTTAAGATCTCACTTGATTCTCAAGTGACTATTTTCAGTAGGGTTCACACTATCACTTTTTTCATTTACTTTATTCGAACTAACATTTTTTTTTTTTTTAGAAATAATTCTTTCACATTTCGCTATAGTTTCTTTTTTTTATAAATGAATTGTTATTTGTGTATATTTTTATATTTATTTGTAGCTATGGTTTTTTGTTAATACAAGTTGATTCCTCGTATTTATTGTCAAATTACATCTTCATAATGAAAAGAACATAATGTTAATACTTACCTCACACACGGGATAAAAATTAACATGGAAACTTTTTCAATGAATCTCCTATCAAAAAAAATCTACTTATGATTTAAAAAAAAATCTTGCGCAAAATCGTGGATGATAGCTTACGCCAACATATAAAATAGGCTGTATAATAAAATAATACTTACTATTGTTGTAACTTAAGGATATTTTTATACATAAAATCATGAAAGAAGCCGCGAGCATTCGGTCTAATGCTCGATCATTTTAAGATTATAAGCTATTTTGTTTAGCAATTTGATTATAAAGATTTGCTTGAAAATCATTGTTTATAATAACAAATATTACTCTCTAATGAGAGCTTCTAAGTTCATTCTGTAACATTCTAGTAAAAGTTAAGATTAAATCCTTTTGATTGAAAAAAAACGTGTTCAAATAGCTCAACGCGTTCAAAAGCTATAGCAAAATGAAAATCATGAAAAAAATCAACACAATAATTAGATAAAAATTAAAATTCAATTTTTTGCCGATTTTAATAATAATTTTTATCACAATTTTTATTCTTCTATTATTGTTGAACGAGTTGAGCTTTTTGAACGCGTTTTTTTTTAATCAAAAGGATTTAATTTCAACTTTTACTAGAATGTTACCAAATGAACTAAGAAGCTCTCATTGGAGAGTAATATTTGTTATTATAAACAATGATTTTTCAAAAAAATCTTTAAAAATTAAATAAAATAGATCGCAATCTTGGAATAATCGAGCGTTAGACCAAATGCTCACGGCTTTTTTCATAATTCTATGTGTAAAAATATATTTCCAAGTTACAACAAGATCCGTGACCCAAACATAGGGACCTCTCCTAGTTAGATAAAAAAATTGGGCTATTTTTTTTTCAAATTGTTAATACTAGCCACGCTATCCCCTACGACAGCTTAATGTATATCCGCCAAGATCGTAGCGGTATCGTTTAATTGACAATTTCTGTAATAAACTTGTGCAGATTTTAACAAATTATTACTCTCATATATATACCTCCTATTCTCTATCAAATCGAAGGACGAAAAATATTTATGAGTACTGGTGTAGTGTTCATTTTACATCTCCTTAATATGAGAAAGTTAAGGTTGCGGTTCGATTTTTCGAAACGCTGTTTTTTTTTGCTTCGTAGAATTTTGAAATTTAGCATCATGTTTTCTCATAACATTCATTTAAATTGTATAAAAATTACACTTTCGATTCACGGGTGCAATCAAAATGCATTTTTTTTGAATAAATTAAAATTGATATTTAGAATTGTAACAAATATACAGAACACCACATTGGTGGGTGGGGTTCGATTTTCGAAAGACCGTTATCTTTTTGGGCTTTACGTAGAATCTTAAAATTTAGAATGATGCTTTTCATAAGATTTATTTAAATTGTTGCAAATATAAGATTATTATAGAAAATATACTCTATATATGTACACGCTGATAGGACTAAGTCCATGTATTGTGGCGCTCTCTATATTTGTCTACAGTTCGTTATCAAGCTAACCTTTTCCCTCTGTTAAGTTAGTTCACGTTTAACCGTCATTGCGATGCGTACCTTCGACCATACTGTATATATATAACTCTGCTTAACTTAATAAACGTTCTATATTGCTAAAGCATATTGTCTCTCACTTATTCTAATTAACAGGTTATGTGCCCAGGCGCGTTGTATTCAAAGTACTCAATAAAAATAATAAAGTGTATTAGTGAATATACTTGTGGTGTGCTTGCTTACAACAGAAAATCTAAAATGGAGAGTGAAATCTTAAAAATAACATGCTTAAAAGGCGCTGAGAACTGGGCAGTATGGAAATTCCAAGTACAAATAATGTCTGAATCAAAAGGCATATTTGACATTGTAAAAGGTACGAATACCAAGCCGATACAACCGACGGCGGAAGAAATAGCAGCAAATGCGAACGTCGAAAATACGTACAAGACTAAAGTGGCAAGCTGGCTAAAAAATGATGAAATCGCACGTAAATATATAGTTATGTCCATGGAACAAACAACGTTGCTTCACGTTATAAATTGTACGAGTTCAAAGGCCATGTGGGACAAACTACACGCTATATACCAAAACAAGTCTGAAACGAGCATTCATATGCTACAACAACAATGGTTTGATTACAAAAAAGATCCTCATGATGATATAATAACACACATTGAAGATTCAAGACTTGTGCTGTAAATTAAAAGTTCTTGGTGAAACAATATCAGATAGCATGATCATGACCAAAATTATCATGACGCTACCAGATGATTATAACCATTTTGTTTCTGCGTGGAAGTCAACAACGAAAAATGAATTGTCAATTGATAATCTGACGTCTAGATTGATCATGGAGAAGACTAGAAAAAAGGCTCAACAAAACGACCAAGGTGTAGCACTTTTAACAAAAAAATTTCAAAAGTCGAGTGTAAATAACCAAGAAAAACATAACGACACAAAAAATTCGAAGAAAAAGAATGTTAAATGCTTCAAGTGCAATAAAAAAGGTCACTTTCAAAAAGATTGTTGGTATCAAGAAAAGAACAAAGAGAAAAGGCCAACATGGTTTTCGCAGAAGAACGCTACAGTCGATTATAATCAAGATGATGCGCTCGTCGGAGAAATTTCATTGTACACAAACATCGATCTCAATACATCATGGCTTCTAGATTCCGGAGCGACTTCACACATGAGTGGAAACCGTCAACTGTTTACAAAGATGGAAAATTTTGAAAATCCACCCCAGCGGAAAAAATAAACGAAAGTAATTGAAAATTTCTGAAAGAAACTGAAAGAAACGGAAAGTTCTTGTGAAAATTGGGACGAAACAATTGGTACATTTTAAACTGTTTCAGAAATTTTCGGAAGTTTTCTGAATTCTCATTTTATATCATTTTCTAAGTGGATATAGAAAAATCAGCTGTCATAATCATTTTGGTTCATTTTAGTTTTTTTAAAATTTATTTCAATTTTTTTGAACTGTTTCAGTTTCATTCTTTTGGTTTCAGTTTCTTTCTATTCGTTTTCATTTCTCTCGTTTTCTTTCATTTAATTTCAGTTTGTTTCATTTTATTTCATTTTTCCTTAAACTAATTCAGTTTATTTCTGAATATTTCCAAAACTCTTGTAATTAATCAGATTATTTCATTTTAAATTTGGAAATAAGTAATGAATTGTGAAAACTGAAACAAAATGAAACATACGGAAAATTTTTATGAAATAATTGGAGCATTTTGAATTTGTTTTAAAATTATTACAAGTTTTCGGTATTTTTCATTTTATTCAATGTTAAAAGTAAATATGGAAAAAATTAGATTTCATACAAATTCCGATTTTTTCAGTTTGTCTCTATCTGTTTCGGTTTTATTCAGTTTCTTTTGATCTGTTTCAGTTTGTCTCAATTTACTTTAGTTTCTTTTCACTTGTTTTAATTTATTTCAATTTACTTCAGTTTCTTTTAATTTTAAAGTTTTTCTTTCAGGTTCAAGTTTCCAGATATGCTATTGTGGACGTTAAAAAACATAAATTTAAGTTAAAAAACAAAAATTTCATTTTTTATGTATGTATAAACAAAACTTTATTTGTAAAATTAATTTATAATAAAAATCATTTTCTAGATCATAGTTTTGTGATATGTTTGTTTAACAAAAAAATGTCAGTTGAAATAGTTGAGTATTAACGATTTCCCAGTCTAGAATTTCAAGCTCGATTCCTTTTTTAAGGTAGTACTATCGTTAAGGGATTGACGGTTCAGAAAAATCTGAAATTAGGTATATAAGTAGATTTAAGTTAAAATAAGATGTAGTTAAATTTTGGTAAACTTTTGGAGCATGAGAGAAAAATGACAAACATTTTAATTTTCACATTTTTAACACGCGCTCTTATGGTAACCACACATAAATTCTTTTTCAACTTTTGATTATAAGCTACTGATGGTTCAAAATTTCATCAAATTTAACACGTAATTAATTAAAGAACTAAAGAATAAATTTTTCAGTATCGAGTTTCAAACGATATAAACATCTTAGACTCAATGCACGCTCGTGTATAGCTATATATACACTATATATAGATATAAAGCGCGTGTTAAAAGATGAAAATTAAAATGCTTATAATTTTTTTCTCATGCTCTGAAAGTTAACCAAAATTTAACTGT
Source organism: Anastatus disparis (assembly GCA_017163975.1). Classification (NCBI taxonomy): domain Eukaryota; kingdom Metazoa; phylum Arthropoda; class Insecta; order Hymenoptera; family Eupelmidae; genus Anastatus; species Anastatus disparis. Next base: position 2,140,508 of record JAFFSR010000328.1, read on the forward strand.
GCTTTATTTTAATTAAAATCTACTTATGTGCCCAATCTCAGATTTTTCTGAACCGTCAATCCCTTAACGATAGTACTACCTTAAGTGGGCTCAAAATCGAGTTTTTATCTTGAAATTTTTGATTAAGTCGAATTTTAAATACTGAAATATTAAATTATTTAACAGGTTAAGTATATATTTCAAAATATTATTATCAATAAATGTTATTTTCTAATATTATTCGTAAAATTTAAAAAGTTTTGGTAAGATTCGGATTGTTTTCGAATTTTTCCGAAAATTTCCGAGGGTTTTCGAGAGTTTCTGAAAATTTCTAACAATTTCTTTACAAATTTTTTAATAATCTAATTGAAATACTTAAATAATTGGAATAAATCCAAAAACTTCAAAAAAATAGGGAAAACTTTTGGAAAAATTTGAAAAGTTTGGGAAAAGTTAGAAATCAATTAAAATACTCTAAAATATTCTGATTATTTCAATTAATATTCTGAAAGATTCTGGAAAAATATGAAAAAATTCATAAAGTTCTAAGAAAAATTGAAAACTTCTGAGAAATTTTGAAAAATTTTGAAGCTATCCGAAAATTTCCGAGAGACTCCGAAATATTCTGAATATTTATAGAAAATAAATGTTTAATTCTGGAAAGAATCTAAGATATTTTGTAAAAAAATGAAAAGAAATGAAAATAAATGAAATATACCGAAAAAAGCGGAAACAAACTTGAATACTTTGAATGTCTCGTCCCAATTTTACCAAAGTCTCTCCGACCGATTTCAATTCTTACTGTTTCTTTCAGTTTCCCTCATTTTCTTTCTGATTATTTCTAAAACTTTTCGAATGATTTCAAGTGTTTCATTTATTTTTTCCGCTGGGGCAGTTCCAATTCGACTTGGCGACGGACTCACGGTATACGGAGAAGGTCGAGGTAATATTAAAATACTTGCGTTTAACGACGTTTCTTGGGTTGAAAAATCTTTAATAGATGTACTGTACGTTCCTAATATTCGATATAACTTATTTTCGATAGGTAGCACTCTCGCGAAAGGCATACGACTAGAATCAGATAATTTTAAATGCGTGTTTCATAAAAACGGAAATATTGTTGCTATTGGTGAAAGAAAAGATAAAAAGGCTTTGTTTCAAATGAAATTTAAAATTATCGATAAAGTAGAGTCCTGTAATTTAATAAAAGATAACGAAAGTTGTATAAATAATAATAATAACAAGAATGAAAAATCACATGAAAAGAATAATATAAATAATTTACAATTATGGCACGAACGCTTGGTACATCAGAATTTCGATCATGTGAAAAAATATTTAAAAGAAAATAATATTAAAGTCGACAATAACGATCCGCTTTGCGACAGTTGTATCTTAGGTAAAATGCATCGTTTGCCATTTCCGAGAAGCAAAACGGAATCAAAACAAATCGGAGACTTAATACATGCAGACTTGTGTGGGCCTATGGAAATAAATTCTTTAGGTAATTCTAGATATTTTTTGCTATTCAAAGACGACTACTCAAGTTATATAAAAATTTATTTTCTTAAAAATAAGAGTGAAGTCGCGGAAAATTTTGAGAATTTTATAATTCGAACAAAAAATGAAACTGGTAAAAATGTTAATGTTTTAAGAACGGACAACGGTTTAGAATTTACTAATAAAAGAATGTCCGAAATAGCAAATAAATACGGTATAAAACACGAACGCACAGTCGCTTATACGCCAGAGCAGAACGGCAAAGCCGAGAGGGAAAACCGAACCCTTGTAGAATCAGCGCGGACAATTTTGCTAAAAAGTTCATTAAACAAGCGTCTATGGACCGAAGCCATTAACACGTCTGCATATGTATTAAATAACTCTAGAAAAACAAAAATTGAAAATAAATCACCTTACGAATTATGGTTTGGAAAGAAACCAGCTTTTTCACATTTTCGAGTTTTCGGAACCCAAGCGTACGTGCACATACCAAAACAAAAGCGTTTAAAATGGGACGCTAAGGCTAGAATAGGATATTTTGTCGGATACGACGAGTGCATTAAATCTTATAAAATTTTGTTCACTCATAATAATAAAATTGAACGGCATAGAGACGTAGTTTTTAAAAACGAACTCGAGATAGTAAACAAAATTATTGATTGTAAGAACGACAACATTTTTATAAGAGACGAGAATGATGAAAACGTGGTACAAAATATACAAAATGTTGTAGAAAATGTAGTAGAAAACAACGACGTTGACAATGATTATCCTATGCCTGACGATATACATGATGAAAATGTAAGTGAGGCAAGTGGTGATAGTTTCCATGATAACGGTATAGAGCAAAATCACGCGTTAGAAAACAATCAAGACATTAATATAAATAATCAAAATTTAAATAATCAAAATGAAAACAATGTAGAACGTCGTTATAATTTGCGTGATCGCGGTATAATACAAAGACCCGAAAGACTAGGTGTACCGATATTTAACGATAATAATTTTGATATTGAGGAACTATTTATTAGTCAATCAAGTGAACCTCTCACTTTTCACGACGCTCTTAAAAGTCACAATTCGCAGAACTGGCAACAAGCCATGAAAAATGAGATAGAGTCTCTTCGAGAAAACAATACATGGAAACTAGTCAAAACTCCTTACAACGAAAAGATTTTGAAAAACCGGTGGGTTTATAAAATCAAAAATAATAATCGAAACAACGATACTATTTACAAAGCGAGATTAGTCGTTAAGGGATACGAACAAAACTCCGGTATTGACTATAACGAAACGTTTAGTCCTGTCGCTCGTCATGATACTATAAGAGCATTTTTGTCTATCGCTGCAAGTGAAAAAATGTATTTAAAGCAATTCGACGTTAAGACCGCGTATCTAAACGGCAACTTAGATGAAACGGTGTATATGTATCAACCGGAAGGTTTTTGTAACGGGGAAGACGAAGTGTGCAAATTAGAGAAAAGCTTGTACGGTCTTAAACAAGCAGCCAAGTGCTGGAATAAAAAGTTTGTTTCGCTTCTCGAATCATTTGGTCTTTTTCCGACAAGTGCTGATCCATGCATATTTGTAAATAAAAATCAAACAGAAAAAATTATTTTAATAATCTATGTTGATGATGGCGTTATCGCATGTAAAAATAACAAAAATATTGATAATTTGTTTGCTCACTTAAAAAGATTTTTAAACATTACTGTATGTGATCTAAACATTTTTCTAGGGATAGAAATACATAAAATGTCAAATGGTTGTTTATTTATGAATCAAAAGCGATTTGCTGAGAATATTATACATCGATTTAATATGAAAGATTCAAATGCAGTATGTACTCCGCTAGATTGTAATGTTAATATTAATAACTTTGAAAATAATGAAATTTTGCGTAATATTCCTTACAAAGAGGCTATTGGCAGTTTACTGTTTCTTGCCATGGTAAGTAGGCCTGATATATCACATTCAGTGGGAGTTTTAAGTAGATATGCCGATAAACCGACAAAAGCTCACTGGGCTAGTGTAAAGCGCATAATTAAATATATTAAAGGTACTGTTGCGTACGGCCTAATTTTTGGTAAATGCGATCTTAAAGAAAATTTACAATTCCTAGCCTATGGCGACGAGGATTTCGCGGGCGATGTAGAATCGCGCAAATCGACATCAGATTGCGTTATAAAATTAAATGAAGATTTAATTTCGTGGTTTTCACGAAGGCAACAGTCCGTTGCATTGTCAACAACAGAATCGGAGTTTATAGCAGCCTGTAATACTGTTCAACAACTTGTATGGCTAAATAGATTGCTTCGTGAATTAATAGATTGTGATTTAAAAACTCCTATTCTCTATGTTGACAATCAGAGTACGATTAAAATAATTAAAAATCCTCAATTTCACTGTCGCACTAAACACATCGATATCAAATATAACTATGTGAGGGAAAAATATAACGATAATTTTTATGTACTCGAATATATTTGCTCAAAGAATCAACAAGCGGATATTTTAACTAAAAGTTTGTCAAAAATAAATTTTGAACGCTTGCGTAATATGATTGGAGTTGTATGTATTTTTTAAGTGGGAGTGTTGCAAATATAAGATTATTATAGAAAATATACTCTATATATGTACACGCCGATAGGACTAAGTCCATGAATTGTGGCGCTCTTTATATTTGTCTACAGTTCGTTATCAAGCTAACCTTTTCCCTCTGTCAAGTTAGTTCACGTTTAACCGTCATTGCGATGCGTACCTTCGACCATACTGTATATATATATAACTCTGCTTAACTTAATAAACGTTCTATATTGCTAAAGCATATTGTCTCTCACTTATTCTAATTAACATAAATTGTATAGAAATTCCGTTTGCAATTCATGGCTGCAATCAAAATGCATTTATTCGAATAAATAGTAATTGATATTTAGAATCGTAACACCTATATAGAGCACCATATAATTATAAAATATTCCGAAATTTCTAATCAAATATTTTGACAAGTATCAAAAGAATATAAAAGAATATACTTTTGAAAACTCTATTGGAGATTTCGAAATATCTCATGATAATATGGTGTTCTGTAAACTTGTTACAATTCTAAATATCAATTACGATTTTATTTGTATGAATGAATTTCGATTGTAGCCCTGAATTAAAAACGGAATTTCCATACAATTTAAATAAATCTTATGAAAAATATCATTCTAAATTAAAATTTTTTTTCATTAAGCCCAAAAAAATAACAGTCTTTCGAAAAATCAAACCCCACCCCAGATAGGCGAGAGTTTTCGAAAAGGTTACCGTTACCGTCCTATAAGCTAATTTTTTTTTTTTTTTAATGAAAGCTTTTGACCCAACATACTCTTATACTTTAGGCGATTTTTGAATTTGTCTGTGCGAATTAACGTAAAATCTCTCATACATACATACATACATATATATATGAGTGGGGTTCGAACTTTAAAATGTTTTTTATTTAATTAACATTCATTTAGAAGTTCATATAAATTATGTGCATATCGAGATTGTTCATTTATTCATTTTGGGATTTTCATTTTCTCAGCGACTGAAATAACGAAAATAACTAATGCGTATAAAGCATTTTAAAATATTCACTTTATCGAAATAAGAAGTAGCAAAATAAATGTACTTCTAAATTTAGAATAAACCATATCAAAATTTCGAAAGAATTCTAAATATTTTAATCGAATGATGATGACGATGACGATGACGATGACGATGACGATGACGATGACGATGACGATGACGATGACGATGACGATGACGATGATGATGATGATAATGGCAATGATAGTAATAATGATCTTAATAATTGTAATGATCTAATATTAAAAAAAAAGTAATTAATAAAATATATCATATTACAATACAAAACTATTTAAAACAATAATTAATCAAAACAATATTACCTTTCTAGTTGCAGTGTGTATAGAATTTTCTTCTATGCAACCACCATTTTTAATATATTTCTAGGCTTAGAACTAAAAAAAAAGTTTATATACGTAATCTGAGGGTCAACAGCTTTTTTAAAAAGAAAATCAGCTTGCAGGACGGTAATGGTCACTCGAAAACTAAGCGCTTTTTTGGGGATGTCCCTCAACATTATGATGAGATATTTTGAAATTTTTAATATAGTTATCAAAAGTATACTCTTTAAACACTTGTCAGAAATTTGGTTAGGAATAGCGGAATATTTGAGAATTGTTTGGTGCTTATTACGATTCTAAATATTAATTGTAATTCATTCGAATAGATTCATTTCGATTACAGACATGAATTAAAAACGGAATTTTTATATGATTTTCATGTTATAAAAAGCATTATTCTAAATTTGACTCATGTGTGTATAAAAAATTGGGCTTGATAACAATTCCTTTCGAAAATAGTATATTTTATTTATGATAGAATAACATGTTCACTTCTTGGTCGGTAATCAAAACTGCTAAGGCCTACTCTTAAGCAAAAAAAAATAACAATGTTTCAAAAAATCAAACCCCACCCATTCCAAATAATTAATTTATTTATTCCTCAATAGAAAGATTAGAATAAAATATTAGGTGGGGTTCGATTTTTCAAAAGTCTGTTTTTTTTGCTTAGCATAGAATCTTAAAACTCAGAATAATGCTTTTTATAACGTTCATTTAAATTATATAGAAATTCCATTTTTTATTCACAACTGCAATCGAAATGCTATTATTCGAATAAATTATAATTGATATTAAGAATAGTAACAAGTATACAGAACACTACATTGGGATGAGATATTTCGAAATTTCTAATAAAGTATACACTTTTCATACTTGTTAAAAATTTTATTATAAATTTCGGAATATTTCAGAATCAGATGGTACTTGTCACGACTCCAAAATCAATTATAATTTATTCGAATAAATGCATTTCGATTGCAGTCATGAATTGAAAAACGGAATTTCTATATGATTTAAATGTATGTTATAAAAAGCATCATTCTAAATTTTAAGATTCTACCTTGAGCAAAAAACGCTGCCAAGTGCTTTGGCTGAATGCTTTCTCATAGAGCTCTTTGAGTTTCATTAATTTTTTTATATTTATTTAAATGTGATTTTAATATTAAAAAATTGTCTAACATTAATATTTACTCATATTGTACTTTATAAATTTCGAACATATATGGGGAAATCTTCAAAACTTTTATGTACTAGTGGCGAGTCATTTTGTAGCTGTTACTGAGTTTCCGCATGATACACAATATCTAAACTGAGTTCACACCTTCTGTGCAATCCTGTGACTCTATTCCTAGTGGATTTAATCAGTGTGCCACCAACGGTGCAGTAGATATTTCTATAAAACGTAAATTTTTATATATGAAAAATTACATAATTTTATGTATGTAAAAATTTACGTTTTATAGAAATATCTACTGTGCCGTTGATGGCACACTTACCAAATCTATCAGAAATAGAGTCACAGGATTGCCCGAAAGGTGTGAGCCCAGTTTAGATAGTGTGCATCATGCGGCAAACCACTAGCAGTCGTGAAAGGACTTTTCAAAAGCATCACGAGAAAATTAAAAGTTTTAAAGATTTGTCCATATGCTAGCTGTTTGCTTTTTCAACATTTATAATTTATTTTAAATCATCAAGTAATACAAAAAAATTTGTTCTATTGAAAAAATGATATAATGTAGTAATAAAAAGAATGATGACAACAAAATTTCTAATCTTTATAAAATGCAATCATATTTATATATAAATACAGTTCATGTTTATGGCTCTATAAAAAAAAATACTCTATGAATACCAATTTTCAAAAGCTTCCCGTCTAGTTATACAAAAACATAGATGGTATACAAAATTTGAAGCAAATCCATCGAGTAATTTTCGAGATCTAACTGGTTAAATAAATAACATTTTCTTTTCAAAATTTCTTTTTCAAAATTTTAAAAATGCTCTAAAATTAAAACTACGTTATGAAAATTAATTTTTGAAAATTTCTCTTCTTTTGGCAGTCGCAAATAATTTCCCTGCAATTTTTAGAACAAATCTATCGAGTACTTTACGTAGAATAAAAAAAAATAAGAAAAGAAGAATCGAAATTTTTTTTTAAATCATTAAAATTCTCTAAAATTGTAACCACGCTAAGAAAATTAGTTTTCAAAAGCTTATTTTTTTCAGACAATAGCAAATTAATTGCATAAAAATTTTGGAGAAAATTTATAGTATGGTTAACGCAAAAAAGAAAACAAATGAAAAATAAAAATTTTGGAGAAAATTTTCAAAGTGCTCTAAAATTAAAACTGCGCTGAGAAAATTAGTTTTCCAAAGCTTGTTTTCTTCAGACAGTAGCGAATTAATTGCATACAAATTTTGGAGCAAATTTATTGAATGGTTTTCGTAAAATAGAAAAAAATAAAAAATAAAAATTTTTTAAAAAATTTTAAAAATGTTCTAAAATTAAAAGTGCGCTAAGAAAATTAGTTTACAAAATTTTTTATACTTTTGGCAGTCGAAATTAAGATCTATACAAATTTTCGAACAAATTTTCCGAGTAGTTTACGTAAAATACAAAAAAAATGAAAAATCGAAATTTTTTTAAAATTCTTAAAATGATTCTAAAAAAAAAACTACGCTAAGAAAACCGATTCTCAATAGCTTCCGCACCAGTTCATCAAAAAATTGAATTGTATGGAAAATTTGAAGTAAATCCATCGAGTAATTTTTAAGATTTTATTGGCTTAATAAATAGAAATATTTTTTTTTTAATTTCAAAATGCTCTAAAATTGAAACTAAGCTAAGAAAATCAGTTTTTAAAAATTTATTTTATCCGGGCAATCACAAATAATTTCCGTGCAAATTTTGAAGCAAATTCATCGATTAGTAAACAAAAAAAAACCAAAAAACGGAAAATCGAAATTTTTTTTTTTTTTTTTTAAACTTTAAAATGAAAACTATGCCAGAAGAACCAATTATCAATAGCTTCCCAGCAAGTTAGTCAAAAAACTAAATTCCATGCAAAATTAGAAGCAAATCCATCGAGTAGTTCTCGAGATACAGTTTACTAACTGAATTCATACATCCACACACACACACACACAGACACATACATACAGACATTTTCTGGAAACCACTTTTTTCGACTCACCGAGTTCAAATATGTACAAATTAATGAAAAAATAGAAAAAAATTTTTTTTATCGATACAATGCTTTCTCTATGAGAAAGCAAAAATAACGGACTTTCGAAAAATCGAACCCCACCCAAAATATTGATATTTTGTAATGTAATAAGTGATAAAGACATTAAACGTAGCTGGAAATTAAAAAAAGATAATTCAACTTAAAATAATAACAAATTAGAAATAGTAAAAAAGGAAAGGCAATTAAAAAATATGAGATTGGAAGATATTTCAAAAGTATCATATAAAAAAGTTAATTCACAGGTAGTAAATAAGCATAATTGCGCCGATGCCTGGGTGAGGTAGTAGGTTGTATAGTAGGGAACAAAGTTCGCGATCGTGGAATCCACTATACAATTTGCTAACTTTCCCAGTTCTCGACGCCTCGACCCTTATTGAATCTTCGTTGGAATACAGTATTACTTTAGAAAAGAAGAAGGAATGATTGTGATTAATAAGAAGACTATAAACATAAAAGAAGTGACTTTTATTAATATTATCTTTTAGCGTCTACTTTACAAATGAAAACGAGCCTACTTTAACTCAAGAGAAAAAATTTAATATGGAATTATGTATGAAACGATACATCCTAAATAAAAATTATATTTAAAAACCTTTTTTAAGCACGAAAGAGTCAATAAATCAAGGAATAATAAGGTAATCATGGAATAAATAATCTATTATAGTGAATTCTTGAATTGTACATGGAAAAGAAATCAAACTTTGTAACTTTTTATGTTATTAATTTTGTAATGATTGTAAATTCACAATACAAGAAAAATATACAAGATTACAAAATTTGTATTTTAAAATTTATGTTATAAAAGACTTCATATATGGGGATGTCCGTGAAACTTTTTAATTTTGAGAGGTCGACTCCACAACAATTCAAAAGTCCATAATACAAGTTTCTGGAGTGGCATACACTTCAATAAGGGCTTAAATTACTCGTTTCTGTGAAAAGAATATGTAATTAAATTTTGGTATTGATTGAAAACACAATTTTTATACGCCAAAAATGATCCTTTTTTATATTTTTCTACGTGTGTTTCTTGAGCTATAAAAAAATGACCATACTTACGATTATTCTCAAATTTTCTGAGTATAATGAATATAGTAAAAACAACAGTTTAAGCCTCCCTGGTACATGTGCTCCTCTTTAGGAAGCTCTTCGACTATTTTTAATGTAAATGAGATTTTTAGGTGAAAGATTTTTATAGCTCAAGAAACACACGTAGAAAAATATAAAAAAAAGTATCATTTTTGGCGTATAAAATTATGTACCGTGATGACCGATTTTTCAATAATACCAAAATTTAATTACATATTCTACTCACAGGAACGAGTAATTTAAGCCCTTATTGAAGTGTGTGCCACTCCAGAAACTTGTATTATAGACTTTTGAATTGTTGTGAAGTCGACCTCTCAAAATTAAAAAGTTCCACGCAAATCCTCATATATTTGTTTGGAAAAAAAAGCCTTCCCTTCAACAAAGTACAGGAAAATCTTGCATAGAGCTTCACGATACGATACAATATCAATATTTTTTTATTATCGATTATGGTATTGATTCACAAATTTATTTATTGTATTGATATCGATTAGGACAATAATTTTTCTTTTAATTATTGTATCGATATTGATTTCGACACGATATCAAAACGATAATCAATAAATTATCGACGTAAATAATTCAGTAATGTTTTTAATTTTGTTTATAGTTTCGGCTGTTGTAAATTTTACTTCAAGTTACCAGAAAGTAAATTTAAATATATCAGTTTTCTGGTACTTACCAGAAAGTGTATAAATATATCGGTTTTCTGGTATTTACTAGAAAGTGTATGAATATATCGGTTTTCTGGTACTTACCAGAAAGTGTATAAATATATTTCACTCACAATTAAATCAACATGTTTATCTCTGCGACTTCCGGAAAGTCAACAAATACATATTTATAATGATATACTTTTATATATAAAGATATACTTTCATATATATAACGATATACTTTCATATATAACGATATACTTTCATATGTATGACGATATACTTTCATATGTATAACGATATACTTTCATATGAATATAGCTATATACTTTCATATATATAACGATATAATTTTGTATATATAACAATGTACTTTGGTATATCATAATTATACTTACATATATAACGATATGATTTTGTATATATAACGATATACTTTGGTATATCATAATAATACTTGCATACATGGTTACGTACATCTACACTCACCGTAAAGGATATTTTTCCGAACGTGTACGTCGAATGGCAACGTTGCATATACAATCCATGGCATAAGAATGTTATTTTTCGTGCACAGAGTTTCGCATCTCAGCTACTTTTTACTACTTTACGATAATAAAGATTTTAATAGTTAATATCCCGTGCAAAATGTAGATGCCGATTCAATCAATTATTTAGAATGAATGTGAATTAATTTTTTTTTTCAATCTTCATTATCGACGGCGTCAGCTGAGTAATGAAGTAGCTGAAATGCGAAACTCTGTGCACGAAAAATAACATTCTTACGCCATAGATTAAATATGCGTCGTTGCCATTCGACGTACACGTTCGGAAAAATATCCTTAACGGTGGGTGTACACATAGACTTATATTTGTTAATCAACAAATAGCTTACGTTAAATATGTCATTCTGAAAAGGACTGTCTCATTTTAATTATTTATATTTGATACCTTTGGGTGATTTTTGAGGTTTTTATTTTTCATGATTCTCTTTCCAAGTCATACTTTCCTTTTTCACATTGCTAGAAGTATGAAGAAGAAGAGTATATTCTGAGTAATCACTGGTACTTGAACTTCGGCCCATGATGAAATGAATGTTGTCTATAGTATGGGTTGGTATTCATAGGAAGTGATGAGAGCCTCAACAATTGCTCTCATCTGTGGAATACATCCACCTGATATTATGCATCTTTAAAATTTGTTTAAGGGATGACAAAACTTGAAGACACGCCATCTAGTGATTTAAAGTCAAACCGACGTAATCGATCATTAATAGCGATTTTATGTTATTAATGTAAAAAACACGTGTTTTTTCTTAATAGGGGATGTAGTGAAGAGCACAACAAGCTTTATACATTCCATCGTGATGGGGGCAAACGGTCACTAGTTTTATCTTATCCGTGGATAATCCATCTCTGTGATATCGGTAAGCAACTTTTTCTTTATACTACCCATCACTAAAATTTTGCTAGCATCTCGCAAAGCTTCTTTATGTATATTTCCTTTTTTGGTGTAGGGAATGGTACCAGAATGCCAGCACAATCCGTAATAATATTCTTTGAACCATGTATTTTGCACTTTGTATTTTTCTGTAAGTCTTCGCCAAGGAAATGGTTCTTTGAAGAGTAATACTGCAGGCTGGGAATCGTTGTTCAGTGTAACTATAGCTAGCTCTTTAAGGACATAGTCATCACCAGGTTGCTTGAAGCTTTGCATGTCGACCAAGTACTCGATCCTGAATGATACTCTTGAGTGTGAACAAGTAATGTATAATGGATCCCCCACCATTCACACAAGTTTTCTCATTTTACCACTCACAGGGCTGTACTAAACAATGCGATCGTGTATGATAAAAAAATAAGCTGACGTTTCAGGAAGAACATTATATCCTGATTCGAACTCCAAACGAACATCTATTGGAGCACTTTTAAGAGACTCATTTTGTTTTCAGCAGTTAATTACAATCAGAAAAATGTGTTCAATAAATTCTTGCTTTTTTAATAGCGGCTCCACATTCTAAGCATAGTAAGCATGCTGAAAATTAGCATACATATCGTACAGAACAGCAAACTGATTGTGAGTGATATCTCAATTTAAATTTTCATACGAATGATACTGAGAATTCAGTAACAGCTTTACATTACTTAAGTTATAATGATCGAAACGACTCGCATTAGTTGTCTTTTGATTTTTTCGACTCTTCTGAAAGTCTAATATGACGAAACGTGGCTTTTCCAACTGAATGGAAGTTTCAACAGTCCAAATATGTTTCAATGTGATTGAAAGTAGAGGATACTCATACAAATTCCAACTGTGGAAACTCATGGCAATAGGTTTTTATTTACCAATGTGATTGAGTAGCTGAAGTTTACGAGCATTCGATAAAATTATGTAAGCCATTCTATTCTTTGCAAATTAATCTTAAAATCTTTGTATCTATTTTCATAATGCGTCTGAACTATTACATTTAAATCATTCCTAGATCTTGTCAGTATAAGTTTATGTTTTACATTGACTACAATTTTACGATAGTCTTCTGCAAAACCGAGGATCATACTCAGAGGAATAGATAAGTCAAAGTGACCCGCTTTATTATTTATTTTTTGATTCTCTTCTACATCAACCCATCTAGCATTCTCGAGAATTGATTCTTGATTAGAACAGAAAAAAACCATCCCTTCATGAGTGTAGTTAAACCAAAATTTTTTCATTTATCAATCGGGTAGGGTTTGATTTTTTGAAATTTGTTATCTTTTTGGGTTCAACTTAAAATCTTAAAATTTAGAATGATGCTTTTCATAAATTTTATTTAAATTGTATAGAAATTCCGTTTTTAATTCATGGCTGCAATCACAATTCATTTATTCGAATATAATTGTAATTGATATTTAGAATTGTAACAAGTATACAGAACACTATATTATGATGAGATATTTCGAAATTTCTTATAGAGTTTTCAATGGTATATTCTTGTATATTCTTTTAATACTTGTCAAAAGATTTTATTAGAAATTTCGAAATATATTGTAATTATGTAGTGCTCTATATACAAGTTACGATACTAAATATCAATTTTAATTTATTTGAATGAATGCATTTAGATTGCAGCCATGCAATGAAAATGGAATTTCTATACAATTAAAATGAATGTTATGAAAAGCATCATTCTTAATTCTAAGATCCCTTGTCAAGTCCAAAAAATAACGGATTTTCGAAAAATCGAACCCTGCTCTGTCGATCTCTACAGCATTGATTTCGTAGCGAATTTCTTTAAATATGTGACAAATAGCGTTATTCATTAGCACTGTACTAGCTGCAGCAGTTCTGTTAGCTTCCACAAGCCTACTATGAATATAGAGTGAATTGCACGATGGAAGAAGACATAAGTCTTGATGTTGAATAGATATACGAATCTCATTACTATTATTGAATGAAGACGCAGAATAAGGAGGGTGAGCGTGTACTTCGTAATGTTCTACAGATTCATCGAACTACACTCCCAACTGTATGCTCGGAATTCCTTTCATAAGCAGAAGAATATACACGTTACTTTCCATCAAGGATTTTCAACCCTAGACTTCTTAGAAATTGAATGTTTTGTTGTGTTCACGCTTTCTTTGTCTATCGACGACTGATGACTGGTCGACATGTTGACTTATATACCCTCTACCAGCTTTAGTGTTATAGATAATACCCATTATGCTCGTTAAGATGTAATCTTATTGTAATTATTTCTGCTTGAAAATTAATCAAGAGTCTGTCTTAATCAACGATTCGTATTTGAATGTGATCTATGCTCTTTATGCTGATCGGAAGATAAATGACTGGAGATGGAACTTATATCCCGGTGTGATTGCAGGAAAGAATTCGTGTATGGTATACACCAGTCTATCGTTTATGTAGGCCTCAGAGGTTATGTTGCACTTGACTCGAAGTGCATTAATTTTCAAAATGGCTACAGGTGAATCAGAATCGTGAGTGATTTTTTCCGAAAGAACACGTTCAGTAAAACCCAGTAATGGATCTATGGAATCTTGTAGTCAAAAATCAATGGGGTGACTGCAGGTTATAAGGCAACGTAGTGTGCTATTATTTGGTTTTACAAGGAGAGTGTTTCACCTTCGGGTCACCGTTTTTGCTCAAATTTTGAGAATGTTTTCTGGATGCAGAAATATGAAGAAAGCCAAAATTTTAGAGGCCAATGCTTAATATTTCCCTAGTTACAGGCCATTGAAGAAAATCACTAAAAAAGTCACTAGATTTTCAAACGCTTATAGTATCTTATCATTGTTAGCTAGAAGCTTACACCTTTTTTTAAATGGAAGCTGAGCTCAAATCCTTTCGAAATAGCACCTATAGCATCTCAAAATATTATTTTTTCCAAAAGTTAAAGCGTAATAAAGATTTAACCCAATTTTAGCTTTTATTATTAATTAATGTTTTAAACAAAAAAGTCAGGTCCAATCTTTATCACGACTATTTACTCCAACTTTGGGGAAAAATAATATTTTGAGATGCTATAGGTGCTATTTCAAAAGGATTTGAGCTCAGCTTTCATTTAAAAAAAGGTATAAGCTTTGAGCTAACAATGCTGAGGAACTATAAGCGTTTGAAAATCTAGTAACTTTTTTTAGTGATTTTCTTCAATGGCCTGTAACTAAGGAAATATTGAGCGTTGGCCTCTAAAATTTTGGCTTTCTTCATATTTCTGCATCCAGAAAACATTCTCAAAATTTGAGCTAAAACGGTGACCCGAAGGTGAAACACTCTCCTTGTTAGATTGATTGAAATCACTTTTGGTGCTAATGCTTCACGAAGATAATTTTTGATATCTTTCATTTTGTAACTTCAGGTCAGTAATACAATTTCTTCTTTACCAACGTAGAACTTATTATTTCCACTATCGATATTAGGTATTAAGTTGAAGGTTAAAAGTCCAATTAAGCCAAGAACGTAGTTCTTATCGGATGAAAGTTTAATCGGTGAAAAATAGTGAGCTTCGAACACTGATAATGTATCAGAAAAGCTCAGCGTCAATGAATCTTCTATGATTGTTTGATAGAAAATGAGAAAGATAGCTAATTTGACTCTCCTTTTATAAGTTTTTTTACTCAAGAACATAAAACATAAATAACTACAATTAAATGTATCATAATCTTGATATCTCTCGTAGTTATTTTTGACTTCATCTACTCGCAAATAAATCATTAAATCCGATGGTAGCAGAAGGTCTCCAAAAGAATCGAAATAAACGACACTTTTACCTTGCTTACGATAAGCTACCTAATGTGTGCCGGGACCATCAACATCATCAAGATTAACTATAGCAGATTTATAATAATGCGGACTTCATAATGATAAAGCATTTCGCATAAATGCTTCTCGGGAATTTGGAATTTTCAATATTTTAGCATATTTTACGAAATCAAAGTCGGTCAAAGCTCTTTGTGGTAACCTTACTTCGAGGATCTTTATTTTTTAAACTAGACTTCAAACAAAGACAAAATTCTGTCTTGTAAGGTTTTAAATAAAGACCTTTACTAAGAGCTATTTCTTTCATCCTCTGATTATGCCTTTGTTTCTCCTAGAATTGTTTATAAGCAGCTTCGAAATCATTAACTGCTTCCGTTACTCCTGTGGCACCTCCTGCTGAACCACCAATTGTACCTAGACCAGCAAAAAGAGGAATGAGGAATGGTAAGAATCCTTCAACCTTAGATGGAATTGATGGTCTGCGTGGTACTTGGATGTTATGCTTACCACCTGCTTTTCTCACAGCACTTCGAGCACCATCTAAAACAGAAAGCTTTACGAGCACACTTACTAGGTTTCATAGATCTGGAAACGGAATTTATTAGTTTGTTGAAAGTAACAATGGAAATCTTCTTTTTTGCCTATATTCCAAGTTTATATTTTATTTTCATAGTATTTGCAATAGCGAATGCAGCTGCTTTTTCACCAATATCGGCGTCTTTCGATGATCGTCTTTGTTTTTCGATGCGTCGTGCTCCTTATAGGCTTTGTCGAGAGGATTAATTTCTTGATCACGTCTAGCTGAACGTTTGGCTAATTTCGTAACAGGTCTGCAGTACTGATGTCCCGGTAAATTAAGTTTCATTGGAAGACTATTGATTATTTTACTAAGCGAACTGGGACCACACGTCTACGATATACGATTATCACACTTTGAAAGTCGAAGAGTAACTGATTCACAAGGTGTATAAACGATGTACTTATACTGAATCGAGCAGTTGTAGTTTGAATATATTGAGATGAATTCCAAAGAACAATCTGTCAAGCTGCCGATGGTGAATTTGGATATTATCGTCAGTACGAGAGAAAAAATCGAGAAAACATGGAAATTTACTTCCAAATAGTATAAGAGCTGTCTTTTCTGGACAATCTAACTGTTATAAAACTAACAGTTTATTAGCACTCATAACGCACCCTAATGGTCTATGATTTGAAAATGTTTACGTTTATTATAGATCTTTTAATCAAGCAAAATACAAGTTACTAAAAAAGATTTTAGAACTGATAGAAGGTATGCAATACTTTTCATTTAGCAAACACGAGTCAGTAATACCACCTGACGAGGCTTGCAAATTCCGTAATGATTTTCGATAATGTAGCTTGTGAAAAGCAAGACAACATTAGAGCCTACTTCTGTATGGAAAGACACAAAGATGTTAATTGTTTCTATCTTTGTCAGTTTTATGCTCGCACCCCAAAACATGTCATGAGAGATAATGTCAATCTCTTAATAGTTTTTTGTCAAGATGATGTCAATCTGCGATATTTATACGATAATCATGCAAAATAAAGTTTTACTGCAGCAACTCATTAAAGCGCGTAAAACAGTTAAACGCAGGTATGACTTGTTAATATTCGGACAAGAAAATACCGAAAGGATTGTTGGAGAAGCTTTCAAGCCTATCATCGATCCACTTATGGAAATTGCTAATGAAGATGAAAAAAGGCACGAAACTTTGAAGCCAGAACCCTTACCAGAAATAAATAAGTACGATGAAGATAATCATAATGATCATACTGAACTAGATGATACTTTGCAAAATGATTCTTCTTAATCTTCGTTTGAATCTGCAAGCGAACATTTCTCCAAGGACTTACAATTTAGAGAAACAGATGAAATTTATGGAGTTAGTAGAAAGGGTGATCAATTTTTTCTAGGCAATTGACCGATATATTTTGAGAAAAGTTATATTCAAGTAGAGGATCAAAAGTTTCAAAAGACTTTAGGATTACAAGAATTGCTCGTTGAAAAACATCCTGTTCCAGGGTCAATAACTTATAAAGATTTGAAAAATTATCGTCAAATTCTTGAAATCACGAAGGCTTACAAGAAACGATACAAAGACGATGAACTCATTTGTTCACATGTAAGTACAAAATTCAGTGAAATTATAGTTCCTCTATTTCCTGATAAAAAAGAAGGATCGTTACCGCGATACTAAATTGCATGAAAAAATACCAAGTTTGATTATATATATTGGGATGATCCAAATGAACTCATTGATCGACTGCGTTTACTCTTAGCCGACCGAGAAGCTGGAAATCCAAGCCACAATAATGAGGATTATTCTATTACGAGAAGCTGGCTATATATATTAAAGTGTAGACAGGTATCATGCATTATCAAAATGAGCGTCAATGTGTTCGGACGTGATCTGGAACACATTAACGGTAGTCGAGGACCTCCAGGTATTGGCTATAAACTTACAAAAGATGGACAATATGATGTGGAAAATAAAAGGTTATGTAATATTGCCACGCCTCAGCAGTCAAATTATGCAGTTAATTTTAATACTCTACAAAGTATTGTTGAATTCAAAGTCCAAAGTATATAGATGGTCACAGCTAGATTCAAAGATAGTCTTGATGCATCAGAATTAGAAGTGCAAAATTTAAAAGAGGAGATGATAAAAAATAAAAAAAATTAATATAGACATTCAAGATTCACACGAGTTAATTATTTATTTGATAAAATCCTTACGATATGCTAAAATCTTGACAGATATTTAGAGTATAAAAGCTAAATTGCAAGAATTAAGCAATCATAAACTCTGTGACCATGGGACACGAAAGAGTTATAGAAGAGCTTCGTAAACCTGGAAGACGTCACTATCTTCGTAGGAAATTTGATGTGCGAAGTTTAGATGAGACTTGGCGAACAGATCTTGTAGAGATGCAACCTTATTCTCGAGAGAACAAAGGCTACAAATTCATGCTAACAGTAATAGATGTTTTTTCCGAATACGCATGGGCCGTTCCTATAAGACAAAAAACTGAAGCAGAAGTTTCTGCTGCTATGAAATCTATATTGCGAAAGGGTCGAGTACCGAAAAATTTACAAACAGATAAAGGCAAAAATTTTTACAATACTAATTTTAAAAATCTTATGCAACAATACAAGATAAATTTGTGCTTGGCGTATAGTAATCTCAAAGCATCCATTTGCAATCATACTCTCAAATACAAAATGTGGATGAATCTTACCTGATCTCATAAAATCATGAAATAATATAAGACATCGGACTATCGCAGCTAAACCAAAAGATGTTACAGCTGTCAATAAATCTCAATTTCACGCACGATTCGTTTGCAAAGTGGTGCGAAAAAAAGAACAATTCAAGGTTGGTGACAAAGTCCGAGTGAGCAAGTTGGAAAATGTATTCGAAAAAGGATACACATCTAATTGGTCTGCTGAAATATTCACGATTGAACAAGTTAAAGCAACACAGCCAACAATCGCTGGTGGCTTTTACGAAAAAGAACTTCAAAAAGTTGAATATCCTGACGTTTATCTTACAGGAAAAGTTTTAAAAAAACGTAGAAAACAAGTATACATAAAGTGACTCAGCTTTGATAGTACTCATAATACTTGGATTGATAAAACTGCAGGTCAATAAATACTCATACATCGTAAAGAGCGAAGGCGCTTAGACAGTTTTAAAAACTGGCCTTAGAATTTTTTAAAACCCAAAGACTTGGTAGCTGCAGAATTTTACTACACGGACAAAATCGATAAAGTCCGTTGTTTTGAATGCTCTACAGAACTTTGTAGATGGGATTGTAGATTGGTGAGAATCTACTATCAGAGCATAAAAAATAAAACAATCGCTGCCATTTCCTCTGGAATATTCTTCTTACAGATGATTCTTCACAATTTAAATGTAAAGTTTGCTACAATATAGGAATAGAGATAGTATTTTGACCGTGCGAACATTGTTGCTGTTGTTATCAATGTGTCAGTAATGTTGAACAATGCGTAATCTGTAGAAGTGGCATTAAGTTAAGACTAAAGATATTTATATCTTGGGCGCTTCTCACAAAAAAAAACTTTTTTTTGTTTAGGAAGTGATGGGAGCCCCAATCTTCACTCCTATCTGTGAGATATAACCAAGAATCGTCACTTGTGAACCCCTTACAACGAGTAATCGAAGTATGAGGTGCACCCGTGACTCGTATACCTCTTCGTTAACTTTCTGGCGCCTGCTTGAATGAGAACTCGATACCACTTCTATTCTCACCTAAATATATTATATACGACTTGTAAAGTTGTATGGAATCGATCAACTTGAAGAAAAGTTCATCATTCTTCTCTAAAGCAGTAGAAACATGTGGTAGAGGGATGCGAAACTCATCTTCCAGATCTGCGACAAATCTGTCACCATATCCCGTCTTGTCAGATTTCAAAGTACTCACCATAAACTTATGGTTCTTATTCATTTCCTCGACTTTCTTGGTTCGTAAGAAGCTCCCACGTGAAACTTTGGAGTGAAGAAAATACTTTGACTTACCTTAAATCAATTCAAAAGATTAATCAAAGTCGTATTACTTTATTCAGTTCTTTGCGTCTTAGCAGGTGGTTCGTCTGATGAAGGAATGACTTAAGCTGACTCGAAAGCTCTCTAAAGTACAGCGTGAGCCGCCGTCGCCACTACTGCGTACTGCTCTGATTCCTTAGGAGGAGGGATGGAGTGATGTCCCCATGGTAACGTATCTGTGCTCCACTCCAACAGATAGCGTTTGTCATCATTGGAGCTAAGAGCAATCTTCTGCTGTCTCTCAGTCCCTACATTGTGCTGTCTAGATCTGATGTTGCACGACTGATAGATTAGATTTTCTCCCTCAAACAAGCATCGTTGGTAATCGTCAAACTGGATGACATTTTTCACGACGTTGGATTTCACTCCTTTGGCCTTCTAAATGGGCTCTTAAAGTTGTACCTTGAAATTGTACATTTTACTCCAAAAGCCAGTCATTATGTTGCCATTGCACTCGTCTTTCATTATACTGATAACCTTCTCATTAACACAAGGCATACCAAATTGGTTACCCTCGACATAATTAGAAGTGCCGAATTTCTCCATGTCTCTCTTTATCACCTCATACATGTTCTCGCCTCTTACGTCGTATATGAGACTATCGGTATCAGTGTAGAGAAACTTACTCTTACCACCTAGTCGATCAAGCATGTATGAATAATGAAAGTCATACACGCAAGTCTTAGAGAGGTCGAGAATTTTCTAATGGTGATCTTAGTGCAAGAAAGCTGTATAGCAACAAGGATCTTGTCGAAGTCAGTACTGCTATGGAAATTGGGCTTGGTGATTAATGCCTCAGCCCTGGAGCGCCCTTCCCATTTGTTGACGAATCTTACGTCAACGCGATTGCGCTCATTCTCCATAGTCTTCCCATAGACTGTGTTAATGAGAAGCTTGAAAAAGAGTTGTTCAAGCTCGTTTTTAGCTGTTTACGCGTTTCGGTGTTGGAGTCTACATACAACTTAAGCCAGAACCTTTGTTTGAAACGTGGAGCTCTATGAATCTTGGTAAGAAATAAACCATCACTGAGAGCCTGTTTCAGAGCACGGTATTAAATGACGTAGTGCTCTTTCTTGGAAAGTGTAGTCATCAACTTTACTCGTTTTCAACCTGGAGTAGCCGCTTGTTCTGGGTAAAGAAGCAAATCCTTGTAAGCATCGTGGATAGATTCAGGATACTGGAGATCAACTTACAAAATGTAACCGATGGGACTTTCATCGTTAACAATCATGACATCAATATTCTCTACTTTTTGTACCCATTTAAAACCTTAGTATGGTAATGATTAGGTCATTGTCCAATTATAGAGGTTGTTAACATTATAGTATATCAAGTACTTCATCGAAAATCCAATCATCGTCCATGTATTCGTTGTTTGCTTTAACGAAGCGATTGCAACATTGACCCACACCACGCCTGATTCCTTTCTCTAGAAACATAAGCATGTCTATGTCTGTGAGAAGTTCCAGCTGTACTCCTGTGTGTTTGAGCATAGCACCCCAAGTAAGGCCAGAAGTGGTGTGGTAGTAAGCAGGATCGAGACCATATGCTTCGATATATGTTGAGCGGAAGTTCTCGAATATATCAGCCAACAAAAGTACATCGGTTTTCAGATAAAGATTCTAGTACTTTCCTAATGTCTCAATGTTGATGTCTTCCAAATATTCTCAGCATGTTCGAACTTGTTATTGGTAATATCACTATCTGTTAGCTCGCTGTCAAAGGCTTCTTTACAAAGGCTCCTTTGCTTTTCAATAATTCCATTTGCTCAGCGCTATATCCATTAGCCTGGAACTCTTTCTTAACGATATTCAATTCGCTCAAGTATGATGCTAACTTCTCGAGAAACCAAGGCATAAAGTAAAAGAAGCCAATAAACTCAAAGTTTATTTCATTTTCCTCGATATACTTGAGGAATAAAATATATCGTTCCTTCTTCTCAGGAATAAGGCTTACACTTAAATATGCAGCAGTGACGATTTCCATTATTATGAGATGGAAATCGTAACCAGTGAGATTGTGGAAATATAAGAGTATATATAAGAATGTCTTATAAGAGTATGGTATACATGTATATAAGAATACCGCAACAATATCAAAAAAATTTAAATGCACAAAAAATTTTGAAAAAACTTAAGGTTATTCTACACACAAAAATGCACTTTTTTTATTTGGCATTTTTCTATATCTCACCTCATTAAACAGATATCGGAAAAATAAAAAATACCCTTTTTTTGAACAAAAATCGCTAAATCTCGGTCAATTTTGAATAAAGGAAAAAAACTAAAATATAAATTTCAAGTTAAGCAAAATACCTTTAAAACTAGCCATGTAAAATTTTTCTTCCATCATTTTGCGAAAAAAGATTTAAATTTAAATATAGGCGAATAAAAATTTTTTATTTTGTATTTTCAAGTCGTAATATTTCCCAAATAAGTACTCAAAATTAAATTGCCGATACACCATTAAAAAGTCCTTACGAATGCGTTTAAAATGAGTGGTCGTGGAGTTCTGTACGACCCTTATTTGTTGAGATACAAAATTTTTTAATTAGTACTTTTTTCTCAAGGGTGGCTCTTTTTTATTGGACCCCACTGCACATAAATTTTTTTTTTAAAAAGGATGAGAATAGGGTATTTTTATGTTTAAATTATTATTTGGTCCTGAAAAGGGTCGATGAAAACAAAAAAATTAGGTTCTTTTAACTTCTTCCTCAGGAGGCTTGAACAAAGGTCGCTTTCTTGACTCTTCAGCACGCAACGTCGGTTTTCAAACCTATTTCATCGTGATGAAGGAGCAACAAAGCAATCCACTGTATCACAAGGTGGTAGTACAATCTATCACTTAAGACGTTCGAATTGTTCCAAATTTGACATTGGAAGTACTTCTCTCTGCGTTCGATTCTTCGACAATTGGACCAAGATTGGTCGAAGAATAGGATAGAGAGGTGGAGGGAGTGTTGGCTCCCTTACTACCACTGCCTCTTTTAGAACTGTAAGAGATGGAAGAACATTGTTCTCACCATCGCTTACAACTTGTCCATATTGATTAATCTTCACGATTGGAGGATTATTTGTTAATACGACAGGCCTGCGACATTGTGATCGTACTACTATGACATTGGAAGACAGTTGTCTCGGTTCAACTATCGAAGATTTAAGAGGCTTCGCGGGAGCATCTTGCATTGGTGAAGAGCGAGCTGATGAAACCAACGAGTCGGGGTTGGAATCCTGAGATTGCTTGCCTGGTCATGGGCACCCACGTCTCGCATTTCGCCAAATGCGTTGTGCTTCAGACCAAGGCTTCTTCAAGGTAGAACAAGAGAGCTCTTTTAATTCTTCCATCATTGAAGACAGAATGATTTCAGAATGCGGGTGAGCCCCCTTATATTATGCTCACTCACACTCTGAAACTAACTACAAGTCACATGTTAACTCTTCAACTCGTTCAGAGGGTTCGCGTAACTTAATCGCGTTCAAATATGCAAAGTCATCTACCAAACTCTCCAACTCACTTAAAGGGTCCGTTTAGCGCAACAACAATCAGCAGCTGATTGTCACAAGTTTATGCCACGCATAGTTGCTGTGGCGCACAGAGTATACAGCATAAGTGCGCGAGATATAAATATACCACGAGTAGTATAACTTTTATAAAATACCATCAAACATCTTATAACATTAGGATTTCATTTATTGAAAAATATTTCCTATTTACTGAAATGCCCCCTACAAAGTTTGCCATCACTACGAGATCATCGATTAATCAGCTGCGATCTAAATAGCTATAAAACAAGCTAGATTCTCAAATCAATCTTATTCTTTTGTTCTTTCTTTGCTCGAAAGAATATTTTCCGAAGACAAGAAAACAGACGTTTTTAGAACTTTGGAAGAGTTGATAAAAGATTATTTCATGGGTTCGGAAGAAGATTTCCTCTCTCTGTAATCTCCTCCGGTATTAGAAATACTGAACATTCAAGAGGAGTCGATGAAGCCACTAGCAGTTAATGGAGAAATATCCACTATAATGCTGTATGATCCATTTAAACAGCAATACTTTAAAGTTCCGGCTGAGGAACTTGAGGTGCAAGTTCAACCAGAGACTTTTAATGATTTAACATCAGAAAGTGCAGCATCCGATAATGAGAGATTACAAATCGTTGAAGAAGACCAGTCATCGTCACCAGCGCCTAATATCATTAATTTAACTACTCCAATAAAGAAAAAAATGAAGAAAAAGCAGAAGAAAATAAAAGATTAATTTTGACGGTGCGTGCACATGCGTCAACATTGCAGCATTGGCTAAAACTGTTATCTGTTATACAATTTTATTTCTAATATATAGTTATTTAGAAATTAATTTAAGATAGCTAATTTTGCATAGATTATCTACTTATAGTTGATTTATAATATAAATTTCATACTGTTTGTGAATGATTCCTTTGATTTTAAGGGATTTAATTTTCTAACCTAAAATGGCTCTTCATACACAAAATAAAATGTCTTGCTTCTATTGCAGTAAGGAAATAGCGGCAGAAAGTGTTTTGTGTAAAAAAATGTAATATGCCGTACCACCTATCATGTAGTAACAAAGTGGGAATTATGCAAAATGGTGCTATTCGGAAATGTTGTGATTATACATTTGACTTGAACAGCATACTAAAAACAAGGTTGGAAAAAATGCAAGAAGAACTAAAAGTGTTTTTATGTGAAGAAATGAAAAAATCTCTTTCACCAGTTATTGATGATAATATTAAAAATTACTTAGATAATTCAGACAATACATTAATTATTCAAGAAAATATTATACATGAAATAAGAGATAGAGATAATAGAAAGAATAATATTATGATTTTTCAGTTGGAGGATAATGATAACAGAACGCAAGATTTTGATACATTGAAAAAATTTTTTGCTGATGCTACATTCAGCTTTAATGAGTTTACTTTTGTCAGATGTGGCAAATTTGTTAAAGGAAATAATAGACCTTTAAAGGTTATGTTTGAGAATAGTTTAAATGTTGCATAGGTTCTGAAGAACTCTAAAACTCTCTTACAAAAGATTGGTTATACCATCTACATTAATAATGATAATACTACAAATCAGAATAGATTGTACAAGATTGTTAAGGAAAATTTAAGTAGAAGATTAGACAGTGGTGCGAACAATTTAAAACTTAAATACGTGAAAGGTATCCCAACTATTGTTAAGGTGGATAATAAAAAACTACATAGTAGTCAAAATAATCATGATAATAGTGATAACGTTTCACAATGAGATAAGGATACAAAGGATGGTCTAGCTTGTGATAATAATTTGTTGAGTATTTATTATCAAAATGTGAGAGGTATAAAGAGTTATTTTAAGCTAAGTCAATTGTGTTTGAATATTTCTTCTGCATCTGTCAGTTATGATGTTATTGCCTTAACTGAAATTTGGTTCGACCATAATGTTGATAATAAGCTGTTTAACCTAGAGAACTATGAGATCTATAGATGTGATCGAAATGGTATATACTCTGGTAAAAATAAAGGCGGTGGTGTTGTTTTGTTTGTTAAAAAATCTATTATATCTAAAATTCACTGTAAAGTGGATAGAGGTTATGAACAGCTATGTGTTTCTTTACTGTATGGATCTAGGAAATTCTTTATTAGCTTGACATACCTATCACCTACCTCCACTATTGATTACTATGAAGAACATGACAAGGTAATTAAAGATGTTTATAAAGGAAACAATTTCACTGATATCTGTATCCTTGGAGATTTTAACATTCCTGGATATTCTTGGCTGTTTGATGATACAGCAAAACTCATTTATTTATCTGGCCATAATGACTTGGTTATGAAGAGAGATATTGCTAGTAACTCATGCTCATTTGTTAACATGTTTGGTGTTAAACAACTAAATACTTATAAGAATAAATCTGATAATAC
This sequence comes from Anastatus disparis, assembly GCA_017163975.1. Classification (NCBI taxonomy): domain Eukaryota; kingdom Metazoa; phylum Arthropoda; class Insecta; order Hymenoptera; family Eupelmidae; genus Anastatus; species Anastatus disparis. The sequence continues at coordinate 2,166,716 of JAFFSR010000328.1, forward strand.
ATTGGATCTCTTTTTTGTATCATCTATAAATAGTATATGTCAATGCTCTACTGACCCATTATCTAAAATAGATGAGTATCATGGTGCAGTTGATATAATTATACCATTGCATAAGTCTTGCAAGCTACCGTTCGAATCTTATGAATTTGATTATAGAAAAACTAACTTTGATTTGGTTAGGGTTGAACTATCTAATATAGATTGGGATGAACTAGCTAATAACCAGCCAGATTCAAATAAATATATGATTGATTTCTATGATACTATAGATAAGATAATCAAAAAGCATCCACCAAAAATAAACAAGAGATCTAGATACGTTTATTCCTACCCAAGATGGTTTTCACATGAACTAATTGAGGCTATTAAGTATAAGAAGATTTTACATAAAAAGATTAAATCATTTCCTTCTGTTGATACTGATTTAATTATAGAGTATAAGAAGAGAGCAGTTTGTAAGAGATTAACTAGGATAAATTATGCAAATTATACTAAAAATATTGAAGATGGATTATGTAATGATCCTAAAAATTTTTGGAGATTTGCTGGTTTTTCTAATAAAAAAGAGATTTCCGCTGAAATGGTATTTGAAGGACCCGGTATTGCTAATGCTTTTGCCAAGCATTTTGGAAGAGTATATGTAGAGTCGAATCTAACTGATATTTCTGTAATACCATCATCTGACAGGTTGTTAACTCACATGCAATTTACTGAAGAGGATGTTGAAAAAGCTATTTGTGATATTAAAATTGACTGCTCTGCTGGACCTGATTTGATAAATCCCAAGTTTGTGAAGTGCTGTTGCTCGGTTATAGTAAAACTGCTTTTACATATTATTAATCTATCCTTGGCACAAGGTATTTATCCTGATGCATGGAAAAATCATTTATTGTACCTGTATATAAGGCTGGTGATATATCTGATGTTGGTAACTACAGACCAATTTCTATTATTAATGTCTTTGCTAAAATATTTGACAATGTCATTTATAATGAAGTATATGAGCACTTGAAAGAGTTCATCATTGATGGACAACATGGTAGTATAAAAGGCAGATCGGTTGTCACTAATCTCACATCTTTTAACCATGATGTTGCTCTTGCTCTAAATAATAAAGAATATGTTCAAGCTATATATACTGATCCAACCAAAGCCTTTGATAAGGTGAATCATAATTTACTCTTAAGTAAATTGAGTAAATATGGAATTGATGGCAAACTACTAGATTGGTTTAAGTCATACCTTTATAACAGAAAGCAGATTGTCAAGATTAGTACATTCAAATCATTTATGATTAAAATGCTGTCAGGTGTTCCTCAAGGATCTAAATTGTCTTCCCTTTTATTTATAGTATTTATTAATGATATTGTTACTGTGGTACGATCCTCAAAGGTGCTGCTACATATGGATGACATGAAGATATATACCGAGGTATGGAATATCACAGACTTGCTAAAATTACAATATGACCTTGATAGGATAGATGAATGGATAACAAAAATGGTCTTAAATTTAATGTTGGTAATGCAAAGCTTTAGCTTTTTCTGTTTCTAATGTACACAATTGGTATTTTTATTTGGATAGAATGAAGCTTGAAAATGTCAAGTTTATTAAGGACCTTGGACTAATCTTTCAGAGAAACCTTTCATTCGATATGCACATTGAAAGAGTCATTAGTAAGACTAGAAGAATGCTGTTTCTCATTAAAAGGAAATGTATTGATTTTACCAGTCCGAAAACATGTATAACATTGTACAATATGTATGTTAAGTCTGTTCTTATGTACTGTTCAATTTTGTGGGCACCATATAAAAATTTACGAATTGGAAAAGGTGCAAAACAATTTCTTACGTTTTTTGTCATTTAAAACTGGTAATGGAATGGATCGATTCAATCATGATTATACAAATATTAGGAAGGAAGCTGGACTACCAACATTTGAGTGCTCAAGAGTGCAAACTGATTTGTTGTTTCTATATAAGTTAATAAACGGTTATACTGATTGTGATTAACTTTTAAATAGTTTAAACTTTTATAAACCATTAGTGAGTATTAGAAATACCAATAATTTAATTTTTATATTAATTCTTTAGATTATTCTATTAATAAGGTCTATATTTTGAACAGACTGTATAGATTAGCTAATAGTTATTCAAGATATTGTAATTTTAAATGTAATTCGATCTCTTTATTTAAAAGTAATATTAGACTAGGGTTTATTCAATAAGTTTGTTAATTGGAGTAAAATATATACATTTTTTTAGAATGATTGTTATTTCTTTATTTACTTTTTCTTTAGATTGTAAAGATTTCTTTATTTTTTTTTTCTTTAGCTTATAAAGCCATGCATTATTTTCTTTGTATTCAGAATTGTTTATGCAATGTTAATTGCGCACACGAAATATGTATATTTATTTAAAAGGGAGTTTTTTCCGTTAATAAAAATAAAATAAAATAAAATAAAAATTTAAAATATATTTTTATTTAACGCGCTCCTGGGTTTTTTTTTATCAATCGGCCCTTTTCAGGGCCACATATATTTTTTAACGTGAAACAAATTGTTTTAAATTTATTAACATTTCTTTAAAAAATAAATATTAATTAGTCGATTTCAGAATTATATATATATATATATATATATATATATATATATATATATATATATATATATATATATACATGGGATATTTTACACCGAATGGAAGAGCAAATAAATTAAAATCACTTGAACTTTGAGAATATATTCTGTTTGTTACCCAAAAGATGTAAAAAAATATTTAAGGATCTAGATTGAAAGTATCAAGAGCTATAGATTCTTGAAATTTAAAAAATTTTAAAATTTTTTGGAAAAGTCCCAGCTTTTTTCTGAAAATGCTGATGTTTTAGAGAAGAATTCATTAGAATACTTCTTGTTGTAATTGAAGAGGAGATTCAGCATGATTTTTTACAGACCTAAATTTTGAAGTTTTCTATTGATTCTTATATGTATTAATAGTAATTTAAATTACTCATTGTTCGCCACTTCAGATATTAATTTTCGAGGGCTTATTTTCTTCCATTTTACATGAACTTTGAAATAAATTTTTGATTATGTAAGTCAGAGCCATCAATAAGGAGTTATGACGGTTTACAATATATATATTTTCATGTATGATTTATTTTTGATATTGAATATTAATATATATTTTCACGTATGATTTATTTTTCATATTGAAAATAAATTATACATGAACATATATATTTTAAACATTCATAACTCCTTACACAGTGGTCCTCGATTAATTAAGTCTTCGCACCTCGGATTTTCCTTTTGGATATGATTCTAAACATATTTAGGATCAAATTCCAACAAAAACCAAAATCAAAGAATGAGCCCTTTTTTATTTATTCAAATTTTAATTTTTATACATAGTTTTTTATAAAAAAAATTTTTTTATTGATAATTTATGAAATCAATTTCTATGGCTTCTTTGAATAATATTTCGAATCACTTACATATTTTAAGCAAAAATTAATTGTAAAAATATATTTAGAAAAATCTTAAGTTATGTAACAATGTAAGCAAAAGGTTAAAATTATTTTTCTCCGACATATTATCGTAATGAAAACTATTGCAAGATATAAGTACAACAAATACCTGAATGCTTATTCATGAATCAAATAGCACATAAATATACACCTTTAATTTTATGATTGAAATATATATATATATATATATATGGGACGTTTCATGTCAACTCAACTGACAAAAAAATAGAATTTGCTGAAAATCCGTGAAGAGGTTCCATTTGATACCCAAAATATACAAAAAAATTTTTAGAGGCATAGGTCAAAGGGATTACGAGTAATAAGTAATAGAATATTGTGATTTTTCAAATTTTTTTGTGAAATTACCAACTTAACAGCAGGCCGGAGTAGAACCTGATACCGACCGAGTAACAATTGAGTTGTTTGTTATTTACTTAAGTATTAATCGGTGTATCTGCAAATTGAAGGTTAAGCGCAATAGATATTATTATTACAAATATTTATGCACAAGAAAAAAAAAATCTATCGCTTTGTTTTTGAGAAAAGTAAGGAACGCCGAAGTAAAAGATTATGTTTATAATATTTTCGCGTTCCTTACTTTTCTCAAAAACAAAGCGACAGATTTTTTTTTTCTTGTGCATAAATATTTGTAATAATAATATCTATTGCGCTTAACCTTCAATTTGCAGATACACCGATTAATACTTGAGTAAATAACAAAAATGCCAATTAGACAAGGACAGCGAATCCGGCCTGCTCTTAATTATTTTTTCCCACAGAAACTAAGGATTTTAGAGATTCACTTATAAACATATTTATTGTTGCAAATGATGAGTAAAATCTACACAGATTTTTTTAAATCTCAGAATTGCTGTCTTCTGATTAGTTTATTTTGTACTTTCATGTAATTTTGAATTTCTGGTGTTCGGCCAGGTTGATTTCACTCAGGTTGTACTATGTTATGTCTTTTTATAATATCTTAGGTGTCTCATCTTAGGCATAGAACTGAGAGAAGAGCTATAGAACTTTGAATATAAAAAAATAAAATAAAATTTTCAATTTAAAACATATATACTGTGGATTTGGTTCTTCGATTATAGATAATGCAATAAACGAACAAATGATTTTTAAATATCTTAAAAGAGATCGATTTCTTAATAATTTAAGTGTTAATGTAGAATCTGAATTGAAATATCAACTGGTCATTATGTAGACATCCTCAAAATACACTCGCAACCAAAACATATTTATGTACTTCAATAAATTGTTATTATGATTTTAAATATTTAAAATAAGATGAGTTTATAAATATATAATACATATGTATTGAAAAATTATTTTAATACGTATTATACATTAAGGAATGAATATTTATATAATAGTTTTATGTAATCCAATAAATTAAGATTTTCATAAATATTATATATTAAAATATTCAGATCCTTTTTCTTATTTGATTTCGATAACTATAAATTCCAATAATTGATTAAAATAATTTTACAGAAAAATATATCCGTTTAATTAAAAACGTGTTATAAGTAGAAAATGATTTTAATACTTACATGTTATGTCCGATTATATCTGTAATGTTACATAAAATGAAAGTTTATATGTACATATGTTATGTACAAGTTTCTTAACTTTAAACATCGACATAAAATATTTACCCACGGGCCTGGCAAGTAATTTTGTAAATATTTAATAAGTTTTAAAAAATTTCAGAACATTATTAAATAAATGATAAAAAAAAGATAACAAGAAATAATACAATTTTGTAACTGAAATTCAACGTTCATTTATAAAGAAAAAAAATTGAAAAATCTTTTGTTAAAAATTATGGTGAGATCTCATAGTTTTATTACCTTTATTATATACTTGACATTTATTTCGTGATTTCATGAAATTCTAATGTCAAGGTTTGATTTTATTACTGAAAATAGTTTATAATATGTTAAAGACATCAAAATGTTTAAAATCATTAATTAAAATAAATCGCTAAGCATACTTGCCCACCATATATCTTTTTAAAGGTAAGCTTTTTACAGTATTCAATTTTGATATATACATACAAATCTGTTTATTTCTTCACCTTCATAATTTTAAACTTTTTTGTTTAAATTTTTATTTATATAAATAATTGAATATTGTAAAAAATTTTACTCCTTTCTTATTATACAAGGTGCATTTATTTTTTTAATATTCAAAGTTAATTTTGATTATTGAAACAATAATTGTACTTCTTTTTCCATACTTTGTTTGATAGAAAGATAATTTTAAGCAGATATAAATATGTAATTGATTGTACATACTTGACAAATAACCTTATAATAATTATAAATGTCAAATGCTTAAAATAAAGCATGAAAAAATTTTAAAATCATGTTTGATCATTGATTTCTTATGTTCATTAAAGTTTAATGTGTATTAGTTGATATTTTTTAATAAAAAAAATAATACAATTTTGGTTGGTTTAAATATAATTATAGTGACGCAAGTTTTAATTTTACTTTGTAATAATTATTACAAAAATATAAAAATCTCATCTGAAGAATGATCACCACATGCAAAAAACTAATTAGACAAACATTTTTTATTTCTTCAAATATATGATAACAACAAGATACTAAAATAAGAAGATGGACCATTTTTACCTCCAAATATATTTGAGGTGTATACGCACTTAGATCACCACAAGCGTGAATACTAATTAGATAAACATTTTTTTTATTTCTCCAAATTCTTTTTCTATAATTAATTCTATGTTTCTTGGAGCTTTTATGTTTATGTTATAACATATATATTTCACAGGTCAAAAAAATTTTTTCATTTTATATTATTTTATAATGAATAAATTTTATGCATCTTGAATTCATTTAATTTAATTTCTTTTATTTCCAGATATATGATATAAATATTAATTCCTAAATATATTTTTGAATTTTCTGAATTCATAGTCTATTTGCAAAATTAAAATATCACTAGAATGAGGATGAAATCAAAAAATATTTGCCAAAAGTTCCACAATCTATAAATAAAACATTCTTTGAATTCGTAATAAATTTTTATATTAAGAGCATGACGAAGCTGCGCGCCTCCTAATAATATTTCCAATCCTAACTTATGATTGAACGATGCGTTTAATCAAGTTTTTTCACTACAAAGAAAAAATTTGTAAGATTAAACTCTAGTGCGGACAACTCAAGAAATTTACCAAAATAGTATACATAAAAAGTTATACTACAAACTTTCAATGTATCGTATTTTAAGGTTAGGTTTGTTGAGTTTGATATCTAATTTCCAATCCAAGCTCATAAAAAAATAACAAGTCTAAATGATTTTTTATTTTAACAAAAATTATTGTATTAACCTAGCTTAAGTGCGGACAAGTCATTATATTTGTTTAATTTATGAATTGGAAAAGATATTAATAAAATAAGAAAAGCAAAACTCGATTGTTGCAGCTCCGACATCCCGTTAAATCAATTTCATGCCTATAGAATTTATTTTACTTCATTTCTTTTACTTCTAGATATATGATATAAATATTAATTCTAAATAAATAATATATATTAATAAAATTTTTCAACACATACTTAAAATCATTATAATCACAATTTATTGAAACACATAAATATGTTTTGGTTACGAGTGTATTTTGAGGATGTCTACATAATGAACAGTTGATATTTCAATTCAGATTCTAAATTAACACTTAAATTATTAAGAAATAGATCTCTTTTAAGATATTTAAAAATCAGTTGTTCGTATATTGCATTATCTATAATCGAAGAACCAAATCCACAGTATATATGTTTTAAATTGAAAATTTTATTTTATTTTTTAATATTCAAAGTTCTGTAGCTCTTCTCTCAGTTCTATGCCTAAGATGAGACAAAGCTCACTTTAAGATATTATAAAAAGACATAACATAGTACGACCTGAGTGAAATCAACCTGGCCGAACACCAGAAATTCAAAATTACATGAAAGTACAAAATGAACTAATCAGAAGACAGCAATTCTGAGATTTAAAAAAATTTGTGTAGATTTTACTCATCATTTGCAACAATAAATATGTTCAAAAGTGAATCTCTAAAATCCTTAGTTTATGTGGAAAAAAATAATTAAGTTGGTAATTTCACAAAAAAATTTGAAAAATCACAATATTCTATTACTTATTACTCGTAATCCCTTTGACCTATGCCTCTAAAAATTTTTTGTATATTTTGGGTATCAAATGGAACCTCTTCACGGATTTTCAGCAAATTCTATTTTTTTGTCAGTTGAGTTGACATGAAACGTCCTATATACATATATACACACAAAAATAACATATACACAGTTTTTACTTAAGTTAAATGCAGTTAATTATATTCACAGTCTGCTTTTAATAATTCATCTGCATAATTAGAATTATTTTGCGATACTTTGTATTTAGCCTACGTTGCAGAAAAATCATGATGGACCGCTTCCATAACCTGTTCACAAAAACCTAGGCCTCGATTATGTTCAATACAAAAGTCTTTCACATGGAAAAAAACTGCATGTATTTTTGGTGTTACTGAAATAACTAAAGTTAGATAAGCATCTTTAAACGTATCGATAAATTTAATAAATTTTGGATTTAAAGAAACAGTAAAGCAAGAGTTGACAACCGCGTTAAACTTTTCAAAAACCTCAACATATTTTAAACAATTCAAGTTACCATTGGATCGCAAAAAATCGATCTTATTTAGTAATATTTTGCAACTGTTTCATTTAAGAGAAGGAGTTCCAAAAGTTATTTCACGTTGAACACTACAGTATTCTGCCCAATCATTGCCTTCCTTTTTAAGTTCTTTTAAAATATGTAAATACACTGTATAGATTTCTTTTGCAAAATGGACATACTACTTTTGGAAGACACTCATTTTGTTCATCATAAGTTGTAAATAGCTTAGTTATTTTAAGTTTTAAAGCCGGGGTTACGTTAACCATCAATCCACTTTTATTAAAACAAAGCAAACAGATAACATAAAGATTTTCCTCATGAGTACGCGCGTGGTTTTTAATAATATTTGGTGGCATGGTGTTTAATTCACTACTATAAAACGACTGATTTCCTTCATAAACATTAATAACATTGGAATTGATTGTGCACTTTTAATTATTTTATTTTAAACTTTTAGAATTGCCAATATATTATTTAATTTACTTAATTGAAAACCCGCATGCACAAGCACTTCGTGCGTTCATTTCCGGGAATATCAGCTTATGAAATAAATAGTGCAATAGAATACCTTAAATTATACGTTTACTAATTATCACTCTTTATTTTACACTTATTAAAGAAAACGTGAATTAGAATTTCCTTATAATTCGATAATAAAGACGAACTGATTTGTTGCATGACGCGCGGTATGGCGTGACTTGGTCGTGTTATGAAATAAATAGTGCAATAGAATACCTTCAATTATACGTTTACTAATTATCACTCTTTATTTTACACTTATTAAAGAAAACGTGAATTAGAATTTCCTTATAATTCGATAATAAAGACGAACTGATTTGTTGCATGACGCGCGGTATGGCGTGACTTGGTCGTGTTAATAGCTTGGACAGAGAAAAAGGACTGAGCCGCTGCTTCAGTAATTAAGCAAGCGAGCACGTAGAAAAGAAAGGCAGACCGACAAGTGCCGAGAACAGCCAAATGCCGTCGAAGTGAGTGGCCGAATTGAGATATAAGACAGTGGCCAAACCAGGAATTTTCAAAAATTCAACAAAGCGTTCGTAAATAGAAGCGATGATTATGCTTTGTTTACAAACAATTTTCATCTCAACTGGAACTACGTCGCTTTATATATTTTCTTTTTGTATCGTGTTCTTATAGAATATTAATACACTGTATTTTCTAATTACAATCACTTTAAAAACGCATCAAACGTTATAGTTTTTATCACTATCATGTTTTATAAAAAAAGATCTTAATTTTAACGTTACGCTTACATTGTTACATAATTAAAATTTTTTTTTAATATATAATGTTTGCTGAAAATATGTGAATAATTCATAATTTTATTCGAAAACGCCATTCTATTAGAAATTAATTTCATAAATTATCAATAAAAAAATTTAAAAAAAAAAATTAAAAAAATTGAATAAATAAAAAAGTGCTCATTCTTCGATTTTGGTTTTTGTTGGAATTTGATCCTGAATATGTTTAGAATCATACCCAAAAGAAAAATCCGAAGTGCAAAGACTTCACGGTTAAAATTAATCAAGGACCACCGTGCTTATTGATGGCTCTGACTTACATGATCAAAAATTTACGTTTTTGACCCTTCAAGCCGCAAAATAAATTTATGTGTCCTCTATACGGAGCACAAAATAATGTATTCTTGTCCTAGGCCGCAAAAGAAAAATGTGCATATTTAATGTATTATTTTAATAAAAGTTCGCAGAAAAACGTTCTCGACGTTGCTGATTCGTGGAACTGAACTGAATGAACTGCCCGCTTTCCTTAATATCGCTATCCTTTTCTTATATATACTATACTGAATATGCGTTAACGAATAACGTGGACTCAATATATGTATATCATGAAAGAAAAGAAGAGAGCGAGGAAAAGACATAGTTACAAGTTTTGCGTGATAAAACTTTTTTTTTCTTTTTTAAATAGTATTTTTCAATTATAATTTTTATAGTTTATCTTCGTTTTATATTTTGTTGTATTTTTGTTTAATTTTTATACTATATTTCAACAATTATTAGTTGTTTTTATAATCGAATTTTTTTCATTCTTATAATGTTTTTTAATTATAATTTTTATAGTTTTGCTATATTTATTATTTTATTATATTTTTGTTTAAATTTAATGTTATATTTTAACAGTTATTAGTGGTTTTTATAATAGAATTTTTTTTATTGTATCTTTTTATTGTATTTTAAGAGGAGGTCGGAATCAAATTTGGTAAAATCATAGACTTGGTTCGATGTCGCTACGGTCAGGTGAAAAAAATATGCTGCATGAATTTTCGAGAACCGATAATAACTTATTTAGTCACTTAGGCGATGAAAGCACAGTCAATGGCACTAGCTATTTTTATAAACAATAGTTTTAAATACTTACAACGATAAAAAATTATAAAATATTGCAGTATAACAAAAAATGCTGACTCGACATTAGCCGTATGCAACCACCGTCGCGTGTTTCGGCTGCTACTGCTAATGTGTAAGAATACTGATGCGTGCCGATAGATGGTGCTAGCAGTATAAAAAATTTTAATTTTTACGATGTTTAAATTATTTTTCTTTACGTTATTGAAATTGATATAAATTATAATCAATTATGAACAAAAGCAATAATCAAAAGTTTTTAAAATAGCATTTTTTTGTATCAATTTATTTAAATAAGTCGAAATTTTGAAAAATTATTGAAATTATTTCATACTAAGGTTTCAAATATTTCAGGAATATTATTGAAACCTAATTGTTTTTAAATATTTACAAAACAAAATATAATATTTCTAAACAAAAACATGCAAACAAAAATTTTATTAAAATGCCCTAAGAAAAAGATTACTTTAGTATACACAATAGTTATTTTTTCATGCAAATTATAAAAGCAAAAGTATTAAATAAAATATTTTTCTATATGAAATTTAAAATATGATCAAATTACTTGATAACGAGTATAGTCATTATAGACTATTTGTACATATAGAATAATATGTAATAAGATTTATAATCAATATGTGACCGATTCCATCTCAAATCATGCAGACCGACTGCACTTATCTCTCCGAATTGCTTAAAAATTTTTTATATTATTCTACTTTGAAAATAAGCGTATACGTATTTTTTTATTTTTCAATATCATCAAAAATGCAGTTTTTATGCACTTTTTAAAAATGACTTATAAATTTTCAATTCTCAAAAATCGAAAATTTTTTTTTTTATTTTTAATCGTTTTTATCCCTGTAGTGATCTTTATAAATAAATTTAGGCTCGTTTAATGCTACAGAGGATGCTCTTTTAATTCCACCGTCTTTTATTTTTTTTAACAAAAAAACGGAAGTGCAATTGCACTTTTTGTAAAAAATGAAAAATGCATTTTTCTCAAAAAAGCCATTTTTTTTTGTCTCAAATATTTTTTATGGATAGGTGGCCTTAAGACCTATATTTTCATCGGTGTGGAATTTGGAATATTTTGGTTTAGTAAGAGATATAAAAAAAATTGAGAAAAAAATTTTCATATCTACGTAAATGTAAATACGTCATAGATACAACAAATATTTCAGGAGTAAGCGCATTTCGATATATATATATATATATATATATATATATATATATATATATATATATATATATATATATATATATATATATATATATATATATTTCTACGTACATAGCTTTTATGCAACTCAAAGGTGTTGTGCTGTACATATATATATATATATATATATATATATATATATATAAATTTTGCGTTAAGTATAAGAAATTATATAAAAAAAAAGTTCTATTTTTTTTCCTTTCTTATGAGTTTTGGACTTTTTCTTATTGCGCACATTCTTCTTTGACGTAATTTTTTTTTTTTTCTCTTTATTTAATAATTTTGTGAAAGGATGAGCAGCAGTTCGAGCCATATACAATTTTTTCTTTGTCCCTACTTTTACTTTCCATACGTGGGTTTTTTGAATGCCGGCCAATTTAGGGGTCTTAAGCCACTCTTTTATTTTGCTTTGCCTAAAAACTTCAATATCTTCTTTTGACAGTAAGATTAATTTAATAGCGTCAGTGTTAGGTTGAACTTTTTTTACAAAAGCATTTGCATCTTGTATTGATTCAACATGACAATTTTGAAGATTATGTCTGGTTGCATAGTGTTTTACTAATCCACCGACGCCATCAACCGCACCTTTCCCATACCCCGTAGCTGAAAACAACCATTTTTTCATGTAAACATGAAATGAAAAAAGCTTTTACCAATCAAAAATGGTTGTTTTCAGCTACGGAGCATGGGAAAGGTGCGGTTAATGGCGTCGGTGGATTAGTAAAACACTATGCAACCAGACATAATCTTCAAAATTGTCATGTTGAATCAATACAAGATGCAAATGCTTTTGTAAAAAAAGTTCAACCTAACACTGACGCTATTAAATTAATCTTACTGCCAAAAGAAGATATTGAAGTTTTTAGGCAAAGCAAAATAAAAGAGTGGCTTAAGACCCCTAAATTGGCCGGCATTCAAAAAACCCACGTATGGAAAGTAAAAGTAGGGACAAAGAAAAAATTGTATATGGCTCGAGCTGCTGCTCATCCTTTCACAAAATTATTAAATAAAGAGAAAAAAAAGAAAAGAAAAATTACGTCAAAAAAGAATGTGCGCAATAAGAAAAAGTCCAAAACTCATAAAAAAAGAAAAAAAAAATAGAACTTTTTTTTTTACATAATTTCTTATACTTAACGCAAAATTTATGCACTATATATATATATATATATATATATATATATATATATATATATATATATATATATATATATATATATAATAATATAATTCTTTATTCTTACTGAAAATTTTTACATTTGTCTTTGTATGTTGTGTTGTTTGTGTTGTGTGCGTGTCTGTTACTTTTGTGTTTGTGTTTGTGTTATTTAAATTCTTAATACTTAATACAGGTTTACATAGTTTATATCTTTTATTACAAATTAAATTAGTCCTTTTGTTCAGCTTATTTTATGTTTTTAATCTAAATCAAAACTTATCAATCACTTTTATTTTTATTTGACACTAGTATCACATTGTAACTTAAAATTAGGTTTTACATTTTATTTTCAAAATACTTCAAGAAACTTAAACGTTTCTTTTCTTTCTATCACTTCTTTTCTTTCTCTATCTTTCTCTTCTTTCTTTTTGCTTCTTTTCTTATTTCTTATACTGATCTTGTTCTTTATTATACTCTTTTCTATATTCTTTCTCTTCTCTTTCTTTTCTGTCTATTCTTTCCTTTCTTGTTAATGGCTCGTCAACTACAAATCCTCCTTTTGTCCTCCATTCTCTGAACTTTTTTAACAGGTATTCCCAGTCCTCCTTGATCTTGAATACGAGCCAGAAAAGATCCTCTCTCTCCCCCTTCTGGAAGGCTTTCCATTGTGTCTTGCCTATCGCGTTTTCTAACATTTCCTTAATATCTATGGTTTTCTTTCCCTCTTCTAATTTTAGTAATAGGACTCTTTCTCTCCCATACTTTCTGCAGACTTCTTCCATATTAGGCGACCTTCCAAACACTTTATCTTTTTCTTGTTTTTCTTTCACCTCTTCTGTGCCTTCTTCTGACTTCTTTGCACCTATGCATCTTTCTTTTATCTCTTCTACCTTTGATTTAACCTCCGCTAATTCTTTACTTACTTCGAGCTCTTTATCACATAGCTGGTTAATTATTTCCTTCAAACTCTCCTTCTGCCCATGTACCTTTTCTGGCTCTAATTCTTCCATCCTCTTTTCCATCCTCTTCAACTTTATTCCTAACCTCTCCATTTTTGCTACCATGCTGTCTATTACTGCTTTCTGTAGTTGCAGTTCTCTTTCTTGCTCTTTAACTTTTTCTTCTAACTCATTTAATCTCCTTTCATTTTTTTCTTCCTCTTCATTTTTCTCTGTGGCTTTTTTCTTTTCACCTTCGCATTCTTTCATTGTTATCTTATTGTTTTCTTCACTATTCATTATTTCTTTTCTACTTTCCTTTCTAGTTAACCTAAAAATCTTTTCTATTTCTTTTCGTATCAAACTATCCTTCTTTTCTCTTTCTTCTATAACTTTATCTTTACTTTGTTTTGCTTCTCAAGAATTCTTCTTGCTTTACTTATTTTCTTTTCTTATCTTTTTAATATTCTTTACTTTCTTAATATATTTTTCCTTTTATTTTGCCGCCACGTGTAACCTGTATCTCTATACCTCTATAAGTCTTCTGTTTTACCTATCGGTCTTTTCCTCTTTATCTTCCCTTCTTTCTACCTGCTGTCTATCCCTCTCTTTCTTCTCAGTAGATGTCGCTTCTCTCTCTTATGCCTTGATTACCTTCTTGTAGAATCATTCTTTCTTTTTTCTTTTCTCTTTTTTCTCTCTATTATTTTCTCATTTGCTTTCTTTTTTTTTCTTGTCCTTTTTTCTTTTTTCGTTTTTCTTTCTTTTCTTCTTTTTCTTTTTCTTTTCAACTTATATTATTACTTATTCTTTCATTTTCTTTTCTTACCCAGTCTACCTTTGCCAATCTTGCTGTCATATTTACATTTCCATTCATTGCCTCTATCCAACTTAAACCTTTTATTTTTGTATAATTACATACCTCAAATATGTGCTTTAGCGTTTCCCCTTCTTTATGGCACAATCTACACTTTCTTTCTACTTCATCCATCCAAAATTTATTTTCTCTGCATTCATTGCCTAGTCTGAATCTAGCTATTTTCTTTACGTTGTTTCTTTTTGTACCATCTTCATTTATCAAGTAATTTTGTGCCTCTAACCATCCATTAGCTATTATTTTAATTTCTTTTGTATATTTGGACTTTTCTAACTTGTTCCAATTTTCATTCCATTCAATTTCTTTACTCTTTTCCTCTATTGCTTCATGTATTTTTTCTTCTCTTTCTATCTCCACTTTTTTCCCTTTTCTCCTCTCCTTGTTTTTGCTATCCTCTTCTTTTATATTTTCTTGCTTATTTTCTTTCCAACAAATCTTAATTAAATCTTCATCTTTATATTTGCTAATTTTTTCATCATACTTTATTACCCTTCCTATTGCTATCTTTTCTATACTGCTTCTTTTTGTTTCTATCATTATAGCATAATCTAGTGTATTCCTTTCCAGTCCTAATGTCCATTTTATGTATTTTTTCTGTATCTTTTCAATTTCGCCTCTTCTTTCCCAACCCCATACTTCTACTCCATACATGAATATACTTTTTATGAGTGCGTCAAATAACTCCATTCTTTTTTTCCAACTATTTTCAAAGAGCCTTTCCGCTATGCTCCAAACTTTTCCCATTTTTTTATTTGCTTTCATCTTCTGTTCTTTTATATGACTCTCCTCTTTGTTGTTTCCTTGCAATTTGTATCCTAGGTACACAAAAGATTTTACTATTTCTATCTCTTTACCTTTCCACCAATACTTTTCTTCTTTTCTTCTTCCTCCTGCTTTTCTGAATTCCATAACTTTAGACTTCTCTACATTTAATTCTAGTCCTTTCTTTTCTATGTATTTAGCAAACCTTTTCAGTAGGCTGCTCATTTCTTTTGCACTTTTAGCCAATAATGCTACATCATCTGCATATGAGATGATGTATATTTTTTCTTTACCTATCTCTATTCCTCCTATCTGTCCTTCTTTCATGTAGCTCTCTAGGTCTGCAAATCCTATGTTAAATAATGTTGTACTCAGTGGGCATCCCTGCCTTACCCCCTTCTCTATTTTGAATTCTTTTGTGTATGTCTCTCCTTCCATTCTTACTTTTGCCCTCGTTTCTCTATATATCTTTTCAATATTTTCTCTTATTTCTTCTCTTATATTCAGTCTTTTCAATGTTTCCCACAGGTCTTTCCTATAAAGACTATCAAAGGCAGCTTTCATGTCTGCAAAAAATACTACTACTTTTCCTTTTTCTTTTTTAATTTCCTTCCCTAATATTGTTTTTAAACAGTATATTGCATCGATTGTTCCTCTATTCTTTCTAAACCCGAACTGCGTGTTACTTAGTATCTTCTTTTCTTTAATCTCTGCATCTAACCTTTTCCTTATAACTTCTGCATAAATTTTATAACTCGTATCCATTAGAGTTATTCCTCTGTAGTTTTTTGCTTCTTTTGGGTTACCTTTTTTGTATATTGGATTTATAATTCCCACTTTCCATTCTTCTGGCAACTCTTTACTTTCCCAAACTTTATTCATTATCAGCTTTAGATCCTTTCTCAATAGATTTTCTCCTTTTTTCCATGCTTCGTTTGGTATTTTATCACCTCCTGCCGCCTTTCTATTCTTCATATTTCTTATTATTTCACTAATCTCTTCTTCAGTAATCTCTGTGTATTCTTTTCTTCCATATTCTGTTTTCTCTCTTCTTTCTTTCTCTTTCTCATTCTCTTTTTCGTTTTCGTTCCTGAAGTTTTGGATCCAATCCTTTTCCTCTATTCTTTCTCTTAAGTTATTTTTCTTTTCCCTCTTTTTATTTATTTCTTTCCAAAAAACTTTTCCTGTTTTGTCTCTTTTGATTTCTTCCAGTAATTCTATACCTCTTTTGTACTTTTTGTGTTTTATCATATTCTTATATTCTCTTCTTTCTTTCCAATACTCTTCTCTGTCCTCTTCACCTCTGCTTACACTTCTTAATTTGTTCTTTACTTCACACCTCTTCTATTCGCATTCATAATCCCACTAATCGTCAACATCTTCTTTTTCTTTTATCTTTATCCTTTTCTTGTACATGGCTTCTCCTATTATATCTTTTAAATCTTTCCATTCGTTAATTGTTCTTTCTTTTGCCAGGTTTTTTCTATAGCTTTCCACTTCTTTCTCACCCCACATTATTATTTCTTTTTCTTTGCATTTAACTTTTTCTTTTGTTCTTTTTCCCTATTTTATAATGGCTTCTAACGGCATGTGGTCTGAGTCTATCCTTCTTGCTATTTTCATACTTTCTACACTCTCTTTCGCCTTCCAGTTCGTTACTATATAGTCTATTACTGACATACCTGCCCCCCCTATATAGGTTCAATCTCCATCCTCATCTCCTTCTGTTCTTCCATTTCTTATTTCAAGTCCCATCTCTGCTAGCCACTCTATCATTTCTTCTCCTTCCTTGTTTACAGTTTTATCTCTTGAGTTTCTTGCTTTCCCCTCGTTCAATTCGTCCTTTGTCTCTTCTTCTGCCCCTACTCTAGCATTCCAATCACCGCATATGATCATTCTTTCATCTAGGTTATCTTCTACTAATTTCACTAGGTCTTCAAAACTTAGTATTCTATCTTCTCTTAAATAGACTGATGCTAGAGTCATTCTTTCTCCCTTATTCTTTATTTTCATGCTTATTATACCATTGTCTTTTCCAGCTTCATTTGTTCCTTTCCATACTATTTCATCCACTAAATCCTCTCTTATCGCTACCGTCATTCCTCCCTTTGCTCTTCCTCTTTTGTGTACTCTTCTTGCCCAAATATTTTTCACACAGTAGTCTTTTAGACTTCTCTTTATAAAATCTTCATTCTTTTCTTCCATCCATGTTTCTTGCAGTGCTATTATGTCAAATTCCGTTAAGTACTTCCAGAATTCATTTCTCTTTTTTGTTAGTCCTGCAACATTCCATGATACCATTCTTATCCTTTTTTCTTTTTCTTTCTTTTCACTGTTCTCCCTTGTCTTCACTCCTTCGTTTTTCGTTATCTTTATCTTTTCGAAACCACTTCCTTTGCCCTTCGCTCCAATACTTTGTCTTTCTTTTCGATTCTGTTATAATATCTTTTCACTTTTACACCTTCTTCCTTTAGTTCTTCTGCTTTTTTGCCTATCTCTCTTCTGTTTTCTCTTTCTTTCTTTGCAAGGTCATTGTCTATGTAGATTTTTGTTCCTTTTAACTTACTTTTGTTTTCCATAATCTTGTCTTTTGTCATCCTATCTTCACATTGCACTATTTTCCCCATCATATTTCCTTTTAGGTTCCATATCTTGCTTATTTTCACCTCTATCTGCATTTTTTCTTTGAACCATTCTTCCATATCACTTTTCTCTTTGCACTCTTCTTCTATATTTCCTTTTATTATTATGTTGTTTCTTTTTCTGTTTCTTTCTTCTCTTTCTAGTAGCCATACCAGCTCCTCCTCTTTACTTTCTCTTTCTTTTCTGTTTATCCTATTATTTTCATCTCTATCGTTCTCTCTTTCTTCGTTGCTTTTATTTTTTTCATTTATCATTCCTTCTTTTATGCTGATCAGTTCACTCTTTAATTCTTCCTCTACTCTTCTTTGCTCTTTCTCTAATTTTTCTTCTATTCTTCTCTGTTCTTTCTCTATTCCTTCCAACCTTATTTCGTTTTTCTTCCATCTTTCCTCTTGCTGTTTTCTCTCCTCTCTTTGCTCCTGTAGTTGTTCATTCCATGTGTTATTGTTTTCTTTTATCGTCTTCATCATCTCCAGCATCTCATTCATATTTCTATTTACACCTTCCCTCTTCTTTTCAGCTTCTTCTATCATCTTACTTATCTTTTCAATATTCTTTTCTATACTTTCTGTCCTATTTGTTTCTAACTTTTTGTTCATCTTATCTTCATTCATACTTCTTTTTCTTGTCTTTTTTCTCTCTTCTGGACTACTTTGACTTCTTTTCCTTTTCTCACTCTCTTTGCTATTGTTGCTTTCACAGTCCTCCTGACTGCTTGCGTAACTGTCACTATCTTTGGGCATCCTTTCACCTCTTCTCAAGTCAGTGCTTGCTGATCTCGCTCTTTCTCTCTTTACTGTAAACTCGTTTTTCCCTTTATTCGTTTCAATAAATTTTGTTTTTCCAATCCAAAATGTTTTCATCACTTCTCTCTCCCTCCTTTATCTCACTGTGGCTCCCTAACCTATAATTATCCTCCTTACAAACTTTCTCTTTTCTCTCTCTCCTTTAATTATTTCCTTTCACTTTTCTTTCTAGCCTTTCCTCCTCTTCGACCTTTACACTTCTGTAACTTTTTTTTCAGACACTCGCTCTATAAGTCTATTTTCCTTTATGTAAAAATTTCCTTTATTCAATGTGCGTCTACACTCTTATCCGCCATATTGGCATCCTCTCTCTCTCTCTCTCTCTCTCTCTATATATATATATATATATATATATATATATATATATATATATATATATATATATATATATATACAGCACAACACCTATGAGTTACATAAAAGCTATGTACGTACAAATATATATATATATATATATATATATCTGAAATGCGCTTACTCCTGAAATATTTGTTGTATCTATGACGTATTTACATTTATGTAAATATGAAAATTTTTTTCTCAATTTTTTTTATATCTCTTACTAAACCAAAATATTCCAAATTCCACACCGATGAAAATATAGGTCTTAAGGCCACCTATCCATAAAAAATATTTGAGACAAAAAAAAAATGGCTTTTTTGAGAAAAATGCATTTTTCATTTTTTACAAAAAGTGCAATTGCACTTCCGTTTTTTTGTTAAAAAAAATAAAAGACGGTGGAATTAAAAGAGCATCCTCTGTAGCATTGAACGAGCCTAAATTTATTTATAAAGATCACTACAGGGATAAAAACGATTAAAAAAAAAAAAAAAATTTTCGATTTTTGAGAATTGAAAATTTATAAGTCATTTTTAAAAAGTGCATGAAAACTGCATTTTTGATGATATTGAAAAATAAAAAAATACGTATACGCTTATTTTCAAAGTAGAATAATATAAAAAATTTTCAAGCAGTTCGGAGAGATAGGTGCAGTCGGTTTGCATGATTTGAGATGGAATCGGTCATGTATGAAAACATATTATTAGATGTGCATCGTAGCATACAACATAATTACAATGTTATATTTGTATAATTGTATGAGTTTAAGTAAGACTCTTAGTCTTTATCTCAAACAATATCTTGTGTCCAGAATTTGGCTTAGTAGTTCTAGCATGCAACTACTTTAGGGATACACATAATAGAATTTAAAATACCTTTATAAGAATGTATAAATGATTGTGAATACATTGTCATCATAACATTAAAAAACATCATCAATATCACTCTAATTTCATATTCTATAATAAAACAACATTCGATAGGAAAGAAGACATTATGAAATTGCACCATCAAGTATACGATAAAATATATTTCGAAATTCTTGTAAGTTTATCAAGCACTCTAACTACTAACCGTAATAATATACTAACTACACTAACATACTGACTACTATAATATTCTAACTACGATAATAATATACAGACTAAAATAATATACTGAATAATTTTGATCTTTAATTTATATACAGTATCATTTTCAGAATGATTATCCAGAGAACATTATGACTCGACAAATTCTAAATTGTCAATAGCTTGAGTTTGAAATTTATTGGTAAATCTTTTTTACAATCATAGAATGCAAATATTTATTATAACCTATATAAATTAGATAATTATTCTTATTATAATGCATTAAATCTGTAATAAAATTTCATTTGAAATTAGATGAATTTTATTCTTTTAAATGTAACGTAGTCAATAAATATTTAAAAATTAGAAAATATAACTGTTTTTGTATCGCTCCAGTCCTTTTCATTTGTCAGACTAATCGAATATACTCAAGTTTCATTTCTTCTATGACAACAAAGTTTCGTCTGTTTGGTATTAAAAATTTATAAACTTAACATTTTACATTATCATTCTAATGTTTACCTCAACTGAGAATGTTAATTCGTAATCTAATTCCAAGTTGTTATTTTTAGTCAAATAAACAAGGCCTTTGTAAAAACTATAATCCTCCCTTTCCATATCTGTGAGTTTGACAAGAATACCAAGTATGTGTTAGTAAAAGCTACGAGTAAAGTAACATTCTACTTTTCATAAATACTTATGAAAGTGTTATGTGTTATTATTCTCTTTTAATTAACTTAAAATAATAAAGAAATGTAAATTTCTTTTTAAAATACTATTTTATCATTAACGGCATGTCGGAGCTGCAGCAATCGAGTTTTGCTTTTTTTATTTTATCAATATCTTTTTAAATTCTTAAATTAAACAAATATAATGACTTGTCCGCACTAAAGCTATATTTATACAATAATTTTTGTTAAAATAAAAAATCATTTGGACTTGTTATTTTTTTATGAGCTTGAGTTGGAAATTAGATATCAAACTCGACAAACCTAACCTTAAAATACGACATATTGAAAGTTTTTATTATAACTTTGTATGTATAAGATTTTGGTAGATTTCTTGAGTTGTCCGCACTAGAGTTTAATCTCACAAACTTTTTCTTTGTAGCAAAGAAACTCAATTAAACGCATCGTTTATTCATAAGTTATGATTGGAAATATTATTAGAAGGCGGACAGCTTCGTCATGCTCTTAAAACGTAAAATAATACTAACAGTTATAAATAATTTCATAAGATAATTTATGTATTTGATATCACCGACTTTCAAATACGATGTAGAAACGATTTTTGCATTCGTCACAGAACTTTTTGCGAAGGTGCAGCACTTGGATTTGGATATCTTTTCCAAAGCACTAAACTGCCTTCATCATCAGCGACACAATATAGAAGTACAGCATTACAGGCACTGCTAATCAAAAGTGTTGAATGAAGAAAATCTTTCGATAGCTAAGATAAACTGGTTATTACTCCTCCGGTACTTTATATTCTACGTAATTTTGTTTATCGTCCCAAAGCAGGTTCTAATCGAAATAATTCTTCTTTTAATTACCACCCATACTAAAGAGCCACAACTTTTTTCACAGATTAAAGATGTAATCTATAAAGTAAATGTTATTTGAACAAATTATATTAAAAAATAATATGATATTACATTATATATATATATATACACACCCACAATATAGGGAGAGATAATATATACATATTTTTTCAACCAAAAAAATTATAAAAATTATATACGCACATTATTAATAAAATTATGTATCTGCATTTGGAGGTGATGGTGGACATAGATATGTTCTGAAGTATTAAATTTAACACAATAATGTGGTTCAATTACTTGATCAAACACATCAAATATGTGACCTAAAGCTCGCTGACCTCTATCAATAAATAATACTGTATCTATTTTAAGCGTTGCTTTACCAGGCTTTGCTTACACAACTATTATTTGTTCAACAAACCAGGCAATGTTTCCTAGTAAATCACAAAGGACTACAGGTACGCTAATTTTTAAATCTTCAATTGATGGAAGATCATTAAACTCTCCTTACGGTTTAAAAACTCTTTTTTGTTCATTTTTTCTTTTTCTGATTTTTTTTTATTAGAATCGCCATTGCTGTCATCATTTTTGTTACTTTTGACAGAAGAAGAATTTCAATTACTTTCAGAATTACTTGAGTCACTTCTACAATCAAATTGATCATCACTTAAAATCACTTTTTAAAATAAAAAATGAAGAAGAATTACCTTCCTACCAATTTTAATACTTCCATCATAAGTATATTTTCTATTAGACACATTTAAAATTTGAAGCAATCCTTGTGAATTGATCACAAACAACTATCAGACAATCAGTTTGAACATCAGCGTATATTGGACATAACCTTATAGTGAGGAGATAAAACTAAAAGATCATTACTCATATTCTAATGGATTGCTGTAACATCCTTTTGTGAAACAGTTGCTACTTTAGGAGATGTACTAGAAGCTTCGCAAATTGAAATAATCACATTAAAAAAAGTACAACAAAACTCAGTCCTATTTGAAGAAAAGTTGCTTTTCTTTTTTTATAATTTACATAGATACACACTATATTGTTTACTGACATCAGACACATAAAAAAATTTCTATCCCTTAGCATATACAAGCTCTTGAATAGCCGATAACACCTTGTAGAATTAAATAAAAAATCAAATCTCAGCGAGAGGCTAATGTATAGCACAAAAATATTTTTCTTTCTCTCTGCAATCACAAACTTCAATTTTATTTAAAATACTTTAATTATTTTCTAAATTCATTAAGCTTAATTTGAGCTCACCAACTTTTATAATAATCATCTTTTTCATCTTAGACTTTTGCTCAGTTTTCGTTCTTGTGTCTTCTTCTTCTTCAGATGTTTCGCTTGCAGAATCACTTGAAGACTCGCTATTTTCCTTCTTTTTCCTAATTTTTTTACTTCGAATTTTTCTGATTTATTTTTATTGGGTTCTTCCGTTATTTTTTCATCACTTTTGGAGATGGTGATACCTTTTCAAAATTCTTCAGCTGCATTAATAGCTCTCTTGCCAGATTCACGACAACAATAAGAATTTTCCACAAATGAATGACAACACTTAGTACCCCATTATCCTGCATGCCAATGAAATCTCCATACTGAAGTAGGATTATTTATATACACATATTACTCACACCTTGATCTGATTACTGGCTTTTCTTCACCTTTGATTATCTACAATTTTAAAATTAAGTAATTAATTTATAATTCTACTAACTAGGAGAGTGTCACACCTCCGGGTCACGAATTTTGCTCAAACTTAGGGATAAGTTTTCAGATGATAAAATATGAAAAAAGCTAAAGTTATAGTCATAAATACTCAATATTTCCCTAGTTACAGGCAATTAAAGAAAATCACTAAAAAGTTACTAGTTTTTTAAACGCATATAGTTCTTTAGCGTCAATAGCTACAAGCTTGAAACCTTTTTCAAATTAAAGCTGAGCTCAAATCCGTTCGAAACAGTAGATACAGCATATTGAAATATTATTTTTTCCCAAAGCTAGAGCGTAATAAGGATCGGACCTCATTTCAGCTTTTATTATTAATTAATGTTTTTAAAAGAAAAATTAGGTCCAATGTTTATCACGCTCTAACTTTGGGAAAAAATAATATTTTAACATGCTATAACTACTAATTCGAAAGGATTTGAGCTCAGCTTTAATTTAAAAAGTTTCAAGCTTGTAGCTATGGACGCTAAAGAACAATATGCGTTTAAAAATCTAGTAACTTTTTAGTGGTTTTCTTTGATTGCCTGTAACTAGGGAAATATTGAGTATTTATGACTATAACTTTAGCTTTTTTCATATTTTATCATCTGAAAACTTATCCCAAAGCTTAAGCCAAATCCGTGATCCGGAAATGTGACACTTTCCTAGTAAGTATAATTACATTATATTTATGTGATACAAAAAACAAATCTTTTTTAACAATATGTAATTGCAATTATAATAAATATTATTTTAAATTTTGAATTTTAAGAAAAATATTTTTAGTATCTATTATTAATAAAATTCATACTTAAGTTTCCAGTATATGAATATTCAACATATTCTTCAGTTTGAGCTAATAAAAGAGCAGATGGAAGAACATTTAAATGTTCCTCACCACCATATTTTTCAATGACACTGCCTCTTGCCTCCGACTTTAATTTATCCTTTTCCTTATAATAACTCAACTTAAAATATTCAACTTTAGTTGGCTCTGCTGATAAACGTACAGTGGTACCTTTATCGTGTACATTCCATGCAAATAATTGTGCATTTGCATGATTTTGTATATCACCAGTAAATCGAGCTGCATTTTCTTCTTTATAATCAACGCTATAAAATAAAAATTAATCAATATAACTTGATAAACTCAATTGCAATAAAGTTTATTTTTCCATAGATTTTATTTAATCTATTTTTAAAATCTATGATTATTTTGTATAAATTATTTGTGATGTATTGTTTTTTTATAAAGTAAATAAATAATCAACTTTTGCATCAAACTTACTCTATCTGTTCCAGCATAAGGATTATCACGCACGGATCTTGTTTTAGGATTATAATTGAAAAAATTTAGACTCAGAATTCTCAAATATTTAGCAGCATCTTCTCTAATCCTCAGATACACAGTAATTCGTTGTTTACTGTCAACTTTGGTACCGGGCATGTCAACTTTATCTACATATTTATCCTTGTCTTCATTAGAATCTTCCTCTTCATCTGCTTCTTCTTCTTGTTTCTCATTGAATTTTGCAGCTCGTAATTGTTTCTTAGCTTCCTCAATTTTCTGATATTCTTCTATAATTGCTCGATGTTTTGATGGATCGTAACCTGCCCATCTATGTTAAATACGTATTTTTTACTAAATAGATCTACTCTGTATCTAACTTCATAATTTAATATTTCAATTTACAGCATAAATAATTTATGAATTCTTAGAATAAAAGTTCTTATTAAGGTTAAGTATGCATTTTCATAAAAATTTTAGAATATTTAAGAAAAGATAACTTGTGATTTAATTAATATTATTAATCATTAAACTTAAATTGTAATTGACAAGTGATAATTAGTTTAAGAAAGAATTTATCCTATTTATGTTTGCAATAATACATTTTAATATAATTATTAAATTTCTGATAAAAAACGTTGTATAATGAATACTTTTACATACTAAATTACTAAAGTACTTTTAAGTCAAACATACCTGTCTCTCTTTCCATCATAATCTAAAGATAAATTTGGTTGAACGAATTCATCTGGAGCAATATTTGAATTAGTGAATTTGGCTAAAACTTTACGAGGTTTCTCGAAACAATCTTTACGTTTATGACCCGTGCCACCACAATTTTCACAAGCTCTTTTTCTCCATTCTGTTGCTACTTTATTTGTTTGTTCTCTGTTATACCGTTCATCAATTTCACTAAATTTCTGCTGCCTTTCTGGTTGACGTCTTTGATGTTTAAGTGTTGGTCCCTACATTGAAAAAGAGATAACTTTTTAATACAACTTTAAAAATCAGATTAATAAAAAATTTATGTTTTATGAAATAATAACATAAACCAAAGTTAACCTGTTATTTATAAAAAATATTTTTTTTAAATTCATAACTTTTAATAATTATATGATTTCTAATACTAAATTCAAATCGAAGAATCAAAAATATTAATCTATTATATTATATATGGTTATGTACATCCATTATTATTTTCCATAATCATAAAGTTATATCAAGACATACATGTAGTTAATAAAAATTTTTCTCGTCATTTTTTCAAGTAGTCATAATACTTTTGATATCACATACTTATTCCAAAGATTTAAAAAAATGTATACCATACAATGTCAATTAACTCAAGTAAAATCTAGAAAATATTTAAATTATGTTTCATAAATATTCTACAATACATACTTGAGCTCCAAAGTACCACGGTGTAGCACTTATATATTGTGGAATGAGCGGATCAATATCTTTTCCCTGTTCATCAACAGCAGCTGGTGCAGTACCAGCTTTCCTGGACTCTTTAAGCAATCCTTGTGAATTGATCACAAACAAATCACGAGAAAGATTTGAGAGAATATTCTGTTTTTCGGCAGTAAGAAGTTGTTAATTTGTTACAATAAAAAATAGAATTTCTATTATTTGACACCAATCTTCCACAAATTTAAAAGTTGCATATGACAAAGTTTTAGTTTGATTTCTTTTTAAAGCATAAGCTAAAATTGATTGCAATTTTTGCTGCATAAGCTTCCTTTCAGTAGCAGTAGCACTTCTCTGAGTTACAAGGTTTTTCTAAAATTATCAAAATAGAGCGTAAGCATGTTTGTGGATAACCAAGCATTTCTGGTTGCTGAATCACGGTTTTTCTGATATCTTTAGCTATATTAAAACCAAGTAAATAATGAGCAAGATTTGGAGTTGGACGAAAAAAATACTTTGCATCATTAATAATATTCTCTATCCTTTACAATGCCTAGGTTGCTGTTTAATTTTTTCTTCTTTTTCTTCATTTTCATTTCAAATATCTTCCATATCTAAACATTCTACAAAGACATGTCTGATATTAGTGGTAAATGGTGAAAAAGTAAATGTTGATAGTAATTTGGAATCAGCACTAGGTTCATTAGAAACACTTGCAATGACACTGACGGCATATCTTTGACCTTAAGTTGCAAGAAAAGATGGGTCACTGCCATCAAAACTGTTATCGATCATTAGATTGTTGATCAACTACAGACATGATTTAAAGAGAAGATAAAATCTAATTTTCTATCAGAATTTCTGCTTCGAGTCTAGTTGAAGCCATTTGGATAAACATTGCCATTTTTGCCTAATACAAATATATAACTCTTGAAGTTTGAGGATCAGCTTGTAACATACCACGAACTAAATTATCTGGTTCAAGTAAACTGTAAACGTATGTTTTAAATAACCTCGATCAGATAAATAAATAACCCACGAACATCAAAATCGAGTACAAGAATTTTGTTAATCATAATACTTATCATATAACCTATTTACTATTATTCACGACACTGAATAGACTACTGACATGTATCTACTGTACCAGCAGACAAAAAAGACGCTCACAGCTCTCTTACAATACGAAAGTGTCGAGGCGTTACTGCACCGCTTTCGTCCATCTTTTACTTTTCTTTGGTACATATAGTCCAGTAGAATTAGCTCGAAAAACCTTAAAATTTGACTTAATTAGTAACAGCGAAAATAATTAAAATGTCAATCAAACTTTTTATTTTCACTAAATATAAGTGTCAAAGAGCATAAATGACAATGGTCATTTCTTTCTAAAATGACCGCAATAGGGTCCATTTGAGGCCTACATTTTACCTCTTTTTAGTGAACAAATTGAATATCTCATAAACAAATTAATATTTTTTGCTGAAAAAATTATGGGAACTTAAGGATGATAGAAGGCAACTTTTTACAAAGTTACAAGCATGTAGCTCTTTTTTTTATGGAATAAAAAATTATTGAACATTTAACGATTTTTGACTATATTTTTGCGATTATTTAAATAAATTATTAACGAAATTTAATGTAATAGGGCTTAAACTATTCGTCTTGAAGACCTTTATAAGTATTATAAATTTCATATACCATATTAAAAAACGAAAAGAGCTAGATCCAAAAAACATCGATTTTTCACAATTTTTTACATAAAAACGTTGTTTAAAAAAATATGCCAGCCCAAATTTTGAGGGTCTTTCTAAATTTTAATATCTTTTGACCTAATGAACTTATTTTTCACTTCAGTTGCCTGTTACTAATTAAGTCATGCAAAAAGTCTAATTCTACTGGACTAATAACGAGAACTAGCTATACGGGAATTGAGCCTGAGCCGCGCGACATAGTACTATAGTGTATGTATGTGTATACAAGGTATTTATACACATGCATACACATAAGCCGAAATAACGGCGCGTATATTTAAAAAGGTGTAAAACAGAAAATGATTATAGGAATATAAAAGAAAATACAAATAGGAAAACATTTGCCACCATAAAATTAAGAAACAGCATAAAAGAGAGAGAAAATACTTGAGCAACACACAAAGGCCAGGTTTTCCCCAACCGTTTAAATCTTTTTATTACTCAGGTCATGAACGATGCATATGTGCACATCGACATTCAAAAATACAGTTAGTTACTGTTTAGCAAATATACCCAAAGTAATTTTAGTTTTTTTATAATCGATAGATTTTATGTATAGTTTTAAGAAAAGAAAATAGAGGCGAGGGAGGGAGTAAAGACCAAAAATGTAAGCCTAAGAAAACACACTCGTGGACACTTCGTCCTCGAACCTTGTACAGGAACTTGCTGAGAAAATATAATTCTTCACTTACAACATTTAACATCAGTCTATTGTCATTTTTATTTACATTTACTTCCATATACAACAGATTCTTTATCCAAGGTGCTTGAAGCGGCTTTGATTATAAAACGCAATATCGGACATCAAGGCATTGTAGACGCGCCCGAATCTACATACTTCAGTACCAATAGGCTCTACTCCCGTATAGCGTTTCACTTAAAAGTCTGAAGGTGGCGCAGTTGTGATCGCGTTTATTTTTACAGACCACAATTTTTTTCAAATTAAAATATTTATAATTATGTATTTTTTCATAAAAATTATTCAAATCATAATGAACGTTGATTAATAAAATTTTTTTAAATATTTTATAGCATTTTTTACGTAATAATTGAATTTTGATGAGAATTAATCACCATAACATAAATTAATAATTTTTATTCTACTGTTTTAATCGATTTTCAAACTCTAAAGAGAGATGAAAGAATTTTTACCATAAAATTAATTTAAACGAGTGTTTTAAAGTAATCACTTTTGATCGATATTTAATTTATTATGTACATACATCAGAAAACAAATGTGTAGGATATGCTAGAGTTCCATCATAATAGATTTATTATGCAAGACCAATTTTTCAAATAATGAAGTAAATTTAATTATTCAACGAATACTGATGAAACTATGAATTTGCTTATTAGCTATTTTCTTATTTGAATAAAAAATATTGTGAATCATAATTGTTGGGAGGTATATTATTATATGTAATTACTTTCAAATTAAATATTAATTAATTCAAAATTAGCTATTTTTAATTTATATTCATAGTATTCAATAATTATTAATAACAATTTATTTATTTTCAACTTATATTTTATTTAAAATAGTTTTGTTATTTTTTTTAAATTAAAATATTTATAAACATCTGTTAAAAGACTCTTATCACACATTATTGGAATTTTTAAATTAATACTGAAATAATACTTTCTTTATCAAAATTGTAGATACTTTCATAGTCAGACATTTGCTACAATTTTAATTACTCTAATAAGAAGTACAGTTATTTTTTATCTATATTATTTACATGCATTTGTTGTAAAAATTAATTAAATATATAATAACTATTATATAAAATATAAAAAGGTCTTTCCTCAATAATTTTAATTGACAAAAATTTAAAAAATTTTTTATTTATTCTTTCATCAGCGATCTAATATTTAGCGTCTAATAAGTAAAAGTTAACAAAATTTATAATTTTCACATATTTAAAATCTTTCAAAATTTGAATTTTTTCTCACAAAGCTCAATTTTTATTTCAAAAATATTAAATTTTTATATTCAACGTTTACGAGATGTCGGAGCTGCTGGAAACAATGTTCACACAATTATTTTCATTGCTATCTTTTTAAATGTGTTATTTTAACAATTATTGTGAAATCATTCGTCCGCGCTAGTATTGCATTAATACAATCATTTTAGTAAAATAAAAAATAAGTCAGATTTGTTACTCTTT
Organism: Anastatus disparis; assembly: GCA_017163975.1. Lineage (NCBI taxonomy): Eukaryota > Metazoa > Arthropoda > Insecta > Hymenoptera > Eupelmidae > Anastatus > Anastatus disparis. The sequence goes on from JAFFSR010000328.1 coordinate 2,197,036, forward strand.
TATCAACTTAAAATGAAAATTAGATATCAAGCTCAATAAATTATATTTCAAAATACTATTCACTGGAAGTTTGTTTATAATATTTTATTATTTTCGTGAATTTCTTGAGATGAGTGCGCTCAGGTTTCATATCAGAAATTGTCTTGCTGTACCGAAATAAGTTATTTTGAAGCTCCGTTCTTTTATAAACTCTGAATATTACAAATTTTGTTTAAATACTTTAGGAGGAGATAGCTCCGATATCCCGTTAAGACTCTGTATCTTTCTATCCTTTTCTAATTGAAAAATGTGAGTTTTTTGAAAATCTAGTGATTATTGATAGAAATTAAGACTTGGCCGCTACTTGTTCAGTAAAAAGCTATATTTTCTCTGATGAGGACCAATTAATTTTGTTACTTTTTTTTCAAGTAAAGTTTTACATACTCAAAAAATCCTTAGTTAGGCTAAAGAATACATTTTTTAAGTACGTCAAACTTTACTTGAAAAAAAGTAACAAAATTAATTGGTCCTCATCAGAGAAAATATGGCTTTTTACTGAACAAGTAGCGGACAAGTCTTAATTTCTATCAATAATCACTAGATTTTCCAAAAAATTACATTTTTCAATTAGAAAAGGATAGAGAGATACAGCGTCCCCTTTATAAGGAGAGGCTGCACTGAAAAAAATATTTAATAGCAGATTTGTTAATATCAAGTGTCAAGCTACTGCAGTTATAAGTCGAGGATACGGTAGCTCGAAGTTGGGGGCCTCAGACGCCCAACTCCGAGCCGTGACAGCTTGTATACACTGCAAATTAAAGTGTGTTAAAATAACACACTTACGTGTGTAATTCGGCTGTCGCCAATTTTACACACTTTTTTGTGTGTTAAATCCTCAACACATTTTAGATGTTTGATTTGACACACGTAAACGTGTAAATTTAAACGTATAATGTGTGTAAATGATTGAAATACATTAAAAATTAATTTATGGAGATTTCATTTTTTTTGTGTCGAAATTTATCTATTTTAATAAGCAATTATTTCGAGAATTAAACTAATAAAACTATATCGCCTAAAAAAACGCTTAAAAAATTTTTGACCTAACTGGGGCGCGAACTCACGACCTACGGGTTACGAGGCATTAACGCTACCTATTACGCTACGGAACGCTTCTTATGGGTCAAGATAATTTTATATATTTATAGTTTATTACTATAAACATTTTATTATTTTTGAACGCTTATAAATTTAATTAAACAAATAATTAAATAATGATGAGTAATTAATATTAATTAAGAAAAAATAAAGATCGGTAAAATAATTTTCCTTGAACAAAAAAAAAATAATTTTTTCATACGAGTAAATAATTTTTTATCAAAACATCTAATTCCTTATTTTATTGAAAATTTAATTTTTTATTAATTAAAAAATTATTTAAAAAAAAATTGTATATGGATAATTGATTGTTAAATAATTTATTTGGTGAGGTTAAGAATATCCAACTCACTGATATATATATTTATTAATTGATTAGTGAATCTAATAACCAATTTAATAGATGCATTCGGTTTAATAAAATTATTTTTTTCATATGAAGCATTTTAATTAAGCTTCTTATTAAATAATAAATAATTATAATTAATTACTTAAGGTAATTACAATTGAAGACTACATTAAATTTGAAATAATAAATATTGTAGTTCTTAATACAATTTAATATTAAAATATATACTTTTAGAAAAACTTTAATTAAAAATAAAAATAAAGCACAATATATATGTTAATGTACAAACATAAATTTTAAACACATAGATGTGTAGATTTATGCATTTATGTGTGTAAACTTTCACATTAACTAGATTATGCGTGTAAAAATACACATAAAATGTGTGTACTGATATTTTTACGCACATAAGTGCGTTATTTATACACATAATAGAATTTACACACTAAAACGTGTAAAACTACACACTATCAGTGTGTGAATTAACACACATAAATTTGCAGTGTACACACGTTGATCTGAGCCTCGTAAAGAGCGGAGCTTCTGTTATCACATGGTGGATGTTCTGCTGCTTTATGATATTCCGAGCTTGAAAAAGAAGTAATTATTAGTCAAAGTATACAAAAAATAAATACAATTTACTAACAAAATTATTAATAAACATCTATCTACTGCATGCATTATTATTTTTAAAATATATTAAGATTTCATAAAACATGCAATATTTCACATTTTATCTCTTGAAATCATTTCAAATGAGCCCCTTTAACGCTCATTTGCATACCAGACGCAACCAGAAATGGTAAGTCGTCTCTCTAAAAATATCTGATACTAATATCGATATTAATTCTTATAATTATTTAATGGTATTTTCATTTAATATATTTGACATTATGGTTTTGTTTTTCGGTTTGACATCGTGTGAGGTTTGGAGTGGTTGCCGACGTTTCGGCTAACACGATGTGAAAGCCTAAAAGGTCTAATATTTGAAATCATTCTACTTTGGTTAGTAAATCAATCTAGTACGTTATTTTTACGAAGCTTAAAACAAATACTACCAGATTCCTAGATTATGATTATTTCATGACAACATGAAGTTTATATTACTTTTGATATCAAAAGAACAATGAGATAAAATTTTTTTTTAAATTATTAATTTCCCTGTTATGAAAAAGCAGCTGATAAACCAGCTGATAAACAAGCTGATAAACGAGCTGATAAATCAGATGATGAAGCAGCTGATAAATCAGGTGTTGATTTGGCCGCTAATCGCAGCTGATATATCAGCTGCTATATCGTCTGATTTATCAGCTGAATTTTCATAAAATATATTTTTTTAATAGTAAATCATAAATAATATTTTACATGTGAAAGAATTAATATTTTAATTATTGTAAGTTATAAAAATCGTTTTTTTTTTAAATAAATATATTAATTGGAAATTAAATACAAAATTAATTTATTTTAAATACAGAAATATTAAATAATATTAATTTTTCCAGGCTAAAAAACTAAAAATAACTCCAAGAAAAATTTCAATTTCACCACGTTTTTCTTTCGCTGAATTTAGATTAAATTAAAATAAAAAGATTATTTATTTCAATTATATCATATTATTACAAGATAATGTGCTATAATTATTTGTCTATCAAAGGAAAGAACAAAAACGAGGTAAACCTCGTAGTGTCAGCTCTCCAAACAACAGAGAGCTTTTATAAGTAAACCCGGAGTGTTCCAGCCTTATATATCTGTGGCCTTGAATTTTGTCTGAAGAATCATAAAAGTTAGAGGAACGCCACATAGTGAGGTAAAGACGAATTGACCTGTCTTTGATTATCAATTAGTCCTTACATCACTAGATGGCGTTTATCTAACTTTTGTGATTCTTCGGACAAATTTCGAGGTCACAGATATATAAAGCTGGAACACTAGATGTTTGATTGTAAAAGCTCTTCGTTGTCTGAAGAGTTGACTCTACGAGGTTTAGCTCGTTTTTATTCTTCTCTTTGATAGAAAAATAATTATAGCACATTATCTTGTAATAATATGATATAATTGAAATAAATAATCTTTTTATTTTAATTTAATCTAAATTCAATGGAAGAAAAACGTGATGAAATTGAAATTTTTCTTAGAGTTATTTTTAGTTTTTTAGCCTGGAAAAATTGATATTATTTAATATTTTTGTAATTGAAATAAATTAATTTTGTATTTAATTTCAAATTAATATATTTTCAAAACAAAAAAAAAACGATTTTTATAACTTACAATAATTAAAATATTAATTCTTTCACATGTAAAATATTATTTATGATTTACTATTAAAAAAATATATTTTATGAAAATTCAGCTGATAAATCAGACGATATAGCAGCTGATATATCAGCTGCGATTAGCGGCCAAATCAACACCTGATTTATCAGCTGCTTCATCATCTGATTTATCAGCTCGTTTATCAGCTTGTTTATCAGCTGGTTTATCAGCTGCTTTTTCATAACAGGGTTAACTTCGATCTCTACATTAAATATATCCAATGACGAATACTTTTATTAAACATTTAAAAAAATCTGGTTTCATTTTAGCAAAAAAAAGAAGCAGTTCTTAATCAGGCGTTTAAAGTTTTAGAAACGAAATAAAATATGTTTATGATTATAATTTTATAGCAGCTAGAATAATTTATCAGTTAAACTGTTAATAATATGTATATCTATAAATATCAGATTTCAGTAGATATATCTACTGAAATCTATCAAAATCGGAAACTGTCAAAATATGGGACTCTAGCGGTACTTACTACTGTAAATATATAAAAGACATGCAAAATTTAACGTTCAACACAATTAGTAACAAGTATTTATGAACTTCATGTACTGTTATTTTAATAATTTGTAATGATTTCTTTGAATCATTTGAAATGAGCCCCTCCAACGCTCATTTCTATGAGACGCAACCAGAAATAAAAAACTACCGTCTCTCCATACATATTATGTAATTTATATATATATACATATATATAATTTATACAATGGTTGAAAAACCGCATTTAGAATAATCTACTTCAATGCCCATTTCTATCATAAGCACACACAAATATCTCTCTCTCTCTCACACACACACATCATTGTTATAAAGTTAGTAATTTTCTACATATTGAATATTATTTCTTTACAATTATTGTAATTGTTATTTTATCTTTTACAACTTTTGATAAATATTTATCATACTACAATCATGCATTTATATATAATACTAATTTTCAAATATTCTAAAGCGTAATATGTATTTTTATTAGTGTCATCTTTATAAAGCTAGTAACATTAATAATTTTAATAAGTGTTTTCCAATAATTATTTACGTGCAGACTGTAAAGGGAAAAGCATTGATATTTTTTGTTGTAAAATTTTAAAATAATGTTGTCTCATGACAAGAATATTCATTGAAAGACTCACCTTTGAAGGATCTTTTCCTTTGATAACAAAATAAGTCAACAATGAAGCTGCATAAACGCCACAAAAATTACCATTTGGTTGTACAATATGCGTTTCGGGAAAAATGATGTCATTTTCTGTTATTTTTGGAAAACGCTTAAATACATATTTTAATTCTTCCTCAACTAATTTACCTCCTGTATAATTTTTCATCGTATCATATACAAAAAGTTTTTTTTTATTATAAATACCTAAACGCCAATGTTTAGTACACTCTTTTCCGAGGATAACTGCACTAGGAGTAGCTTGTGCAGGCTTAACTGAGGCTGTAGACATAATATATTGAACGCTTTCGACTTCTAATTTTTTTTCTTTTCGTACAATGCCAAGGAAAGCATCCAATGCATCACAAGTTAACCAAGCATTATGAGATAAAACAACTTCTTTCACTTCATTGGCAGTTATTGAATGCAATCTACTTTCTAGATATCTTCTTACAGATAAAATATTTTTTAAAGTAATCAGTGATTCATCATTACTTTCGTCTACTATAACACATTCATCGTCTATATTATTTATTTTATTTAAAGTAGAGACATCCATTTCAGAGCTACTTATCAATTTCTCTGCTTTGAATTCTGCTGTGATTTCGTTATCTATATTCGTAGTTCCTGAGAATTGTGAATTTTTGTTAGTAACAGACTCCATTTTCTCTTTGTTTTTCATTACTTCATCTTGAGCTTTCAATATATAATCTGGATCTTTAATAGGTATACTCCTGAGATATCGACTATCAAGAATTTCGGGAAGCAAACAATCATCATAAAATTTTGATAAATGTGGTTCCATTTCTTTTATCCAAAATTCATCATCTCTTTTCACTTTTAATATTTCAATGCTTTTGGGCGTTCTTAGTGCAAAGAGACAATAACTTCTATTTGTTACGTGCAATTGTCCTTGAATTTGGTAATACCAATGATGAGTTTTTTTCATATTCTTCGTTCTTTTATCTATAAAGTTTAAATCTGTATACTTCTCCATAGCTTCTTTTGCAGTTAAATCAACAGCACGATACGGGTTTTTAATTTCAACTAATCCATCATCATCGATTATACCATCACGGAAAGCTGCAAATCTTGAATCGTTAGGATCAATAAATAAACCACAAGGTTGTTCACTTTTGCCTGTTTCATTTTCAATCTCTTTCCTTGCAATTTCTTCATTTGCACGACCATACATCATGGCTGCCGTATCTGGCAATGAAGAATATAAAATTGATTTTACTATTGTACGACAAGATGTTGAATTTTTCTTGCGACAAATGGATCCATAATGGGAAGCTGTTAAATGCTTTTTTCGTCACGTTTGCCAATAATCAGATTGACTTTGATTTCTGGTATCAAATTCAATTTGCTCCCGATTTTCTTGATTACTTTTTAATTCTGTAAAATGTTGCTCTCGTAAAACAATAACTTGATCTTCTGATAAATCAAGTTTGCTGGCTTTAGGACCATAATTTTCATCGGCTGAAAAATGAGGATATTGGCGCTTTTTTCCATGTATGATTCTGGCCTGTTTGTTCTTTTCAATTTTTAATATTTTTTTCTCTTCTAATTTCGTTACATTATCGGGAACTTCTTTTTCCATTCCTCTGAACATCTCTGATAAAGCTTTTTGAGCTTAATTATGGTGAATGACTGATATGTACACTCGACTATTGTATTGATTGCTGAGAGCAAAGTTGATTCGTTTTCCTGCAACGTGTTTACAAATAATGCTGTTGAATGATTCGACGTCATTATTATTGACTTTGTGCAGTAAGCTTTCAGCGTGACAACTTAATAATTTAATATATTCTTGTACTTTTTGATATAAACCAAAAGACTTTAAATGAGGTACATAATTAGTCTCTTTGTTTGAAGAATCAATTACTTTTGAACATGGGAGTCCGTATAATTGACATCTTTTATGTTCATTAAAGACATGGCTGGGTACATTTAATATTTCTCTTTGCAAGTCTTTAACTTTTGATTCCCACGACTTATTTGTGTGTGCAAGTTGTCGATCTACTGCCGCAATAACAGCTTGTCGAATATTAAGAACATTATTCTTCACCACGTTGCGTAAAGTGACAAAGCCTTTGATTCGTTCACCTTTCTTTTGCCTTATATTAGAAATAGATGCATTTCTTTTGCAGAAATTGCGCAATAAATGATTTGTACATTCAATTTTACGCGGAATAATATTTAGATTTGCATAAGGATTATCATCAATTAATTTTTTATAAAAATTGCTATCACCATCTCCAATAATGAATCTATATATTAATCCATGCGTGTCTAAACTTTCCTTGAAACCTTCTACTAAGGCTACACTCTCCATGAGAGTTGAGGGAAATTCTTAAGGAAAATTTCTATAACAATTATGTTCTTTTGGCTGCTTACCAGCATTTTGGCTTCTAAAACATGAAGTACAATATTTATTCTTTACTCCGACAAATAAAACCTTCCCTGTTCGTTTGCCTATAATTGTTGCTGCACCAGACAAAGAATCATATTTGTTTCCAAAAGTTCTCTTGAGCCAAGTACCGTCAACTACGACAGTTATAAATGGTATACCATTTACCACATCACCAGCAGCTTCGGCTAGCCTTAATTCTTCTTTATCTGCTGCTTTCATATTTTCAGTACATATATCTTCTAAATGAAACAATAAATTGTTTTGATGACTTTTGAACGTTTTATCGTCTATATATGGTATATTCATCGTAGAGAATAATGTTTGTATATGTGAAAATCCTATTCCAGCTGCAAGAGTGCCTAGAAAAGAACTTTGATTCAGCTCCATTATATTTTCCTGCATTGGTTCTGACCAAATTTTACATACTTTTTTACAACGCTTACATGAAAAAAAAAACAAACTTCTCAATCCTCCGTGACGAAAACTTTCTTTTACCAGTTTCCAATCTGTAAATTTACATCTGGGATTATGAACAGTACCCAACTGGTTAACCACTTAATTCCAGAAATAATCAAAGTCCACGATGCGTCGACCTTTGATGATTTTTTGCAAATGCTGTAATGATTCTTTTATATTTGCTTCTTTTAAGTTTTTCATCTTTTTCGCATTTCTTTTTCTTTTTTCGAGTTGTTTTTTAAACTTCTTTCTTAATTTCTTACATTCAGTTTTATGCCAATGTAATCGTCATTTACAGTTTCTAACTTTACAATATTTATTTACATTGTTCAACTTATTAAGCATATTTTCAAAATTATTTGAGAAATATGGAAATATGAAGCTTATGAAAGTACAGCAAAGTACTATAGTAGCAAATATAACAAACATTATACCAAATCGAAAAGTTTTATCATTTTTAACACCTTTTTCTGTTTCGGAATCACTATCAAAAGTTTCATTGCTTTTCATAATGTTGTCCAACAGTGAGTGTTTGTTATTATTATCAATTTCCTTTGATGTTTCATCACCATCTACAATTTCATCTTCCATAACATTAGAAACCTGTTTCGTTGACATGTTTAAAGTTGATCTATCAGAATTTGGGAAATTAATACTATTTTCATTTTGAAATATTAATTATGAATTATATATTAATTTTGTTGTATCGTAATTAAAAAAAAGTTTGAAAATGCTATAAAATATATTTTATAATATGAAAAAATTAATAAAATAATAATTATTTTTCAATATGAATTTGTTTTTTACATATAACAGTAGACAGGTAGAATATAATACTATGCAAAGTACAACTTGACTCTATTTTTTAATTACGATTATAGTTAAGAACTCTTAGGAATAAATACGTTTCTCGATAACTGTTCTTTTATAATTATTGTATTGACTCATAAAGTATTTGCTTAATGTATGACGGTCTTAAGAGGGGGTCGTAACCATTTGCCGCTCTACATAGGGTGGCGCTGCGGTCAGGTGAGAGAAATATAGAAAATATTTTTTATTCAGTGATTTATAATTTACCGAGACAATAATATACTTCTAAAGCTGTCAAAGGCACTAGCCATATATATGTAGAATTATTATTGATGCTAATATTGTTTGAAAAGTCTAAAATATTATCATAAAACGAAAAATGCGGCGCGTGGTAGAGCCGATGTAAACATTTGGGTATTTTTCCTAAGTGCGACAGAGAAAGCAATATTAAAGAACGACGTATATACATGCTCACGCCGGCTCTACTTCGCACTGCATTTTTCGTTTTATAACAATAGCTTAGACTTTTAAAACAAGATTATCATCAATAATTATTCTACATATACATGGCTAGTGCCTTTGACAATATTAGAAGTATATTACTATTTCGGTAAAATGTAAATCGCTGTGTAAAAAATATTTTATATTTTTCTGTCACCTGACCGCAGCGCCGCCAAGCGGCAAATGGTTCCTACCTCCTCTTAACAATAATTACTTAGCACAAAAATTTCAATTCGACCGATCATTTATGTTTCACTCTTGATGCAGAATCAACAGCGATTCTAATATGCTCAATACGCGCTAATCTACATAAAATGAAATAAGTTGTAATAATGATTTTATCCATTGAAATAAATAAATAAACAATTATACTTTTCATAATATAATAATAAAAGTCCATTATTACAAATTCTAATATATTTCTTGTACTCACAAAAACACCAGAAATGAAGTAAATTTAATCCTAAATTCAACTACAAATATAGTACCAGAAAAAATAAGAATATTCTTTATTTGGCTGTAGTAGAATCTACTTACTTTAAGAAATTATTTCTATCAGTGTATAATTACAAAGCAATAAGTTATTACAAAATAAAAAACTTTTTATTAATAAAATTTATAAATCAATTTATTTTGAAACCTGAGAAATTAAAAATAATTCAATTTTTGTTAAATATTTGTATTTATATAAATATATACAATCACTGTGATAAAATCATCTTTCATTCAGGTACAAACTTATAATAGAGATCCCTAGTGGAAATCGAATCTGTGAATAACTGGGAATAACTGGAAATAACTGGAAATAACTGGGAATAACTGTGAATAACTGGGAATAACTGTTATAAACTGTTCAGTTTGAGACAGGAATAACAGTTATTCCCAGTTATTCCCAGTTATTCCCAGTTATTCCCAGTTATTCTCAGTTATTCCCAGTTATTCACAGTTTATAACTTAAAAATAATTTGAAAAAACAGAGGTACGAATAACAGTTATTCCCAAATATATTTATAATAGAAAAAAAAATAAAAAAAATATATATTTTTTTCATTTTTTCAAATTTATATTTTTCAAATTATTATTAAACTAAACTGTAAATAACTGGGAATAACTGTGAATAACTGGGAATAACTGGGAATAACTGGGAATAACTGTTATTCCTGTCTCAAACTGAACAGTTTATAACAGTTATTCCCAGTTATTCACAGTTATTCCCAGTTATTCACAGATTCGATTTCCACTAAGGATTATATAATAAAATACGTAAATGAATAGAATAACTTCTTCAGATAATCTAACATTACTCATTTTACCGATAAATCATCAATAGTTTACAAGGAATATTAGGGATTGACCGATTTTTAAAGGGGAGTTATTTTTAAATCGTTCATTAAAAAGTCATCACGTAAAAAAAAATTAAAAGGTATAAGCTTGATGATGATTACTCAATTCATTTCAGTACTTTGAAAAGCAGAAATTAAAAAAAAATGTTATGTATATAGTAAAAGAAAATATTTCCAAAAAATGTTCTAAAGAATACTATTAGGATGATTAATGAGCAAGCTCAACCGCGAGAGGGCAGCATTACGAGCAATACCTATCATGGCGGCGTATATATATATATATATATAGATATATTATTATCATTCAGAATACATCTATGCATATGTTTAGTTGTCAATGTTTTGATTACAGAACATGCTTTCATTATAACCTTACGACTTGGTGATTCCGAAAATTTTTTTAAATAAAACAAGAAGTGCAGTGTATCAAATCGTAAAAATAGTATAAAAATTTCAATTTCCAAAAAACGTTACTGTGCGGAAAAAATTGTTGAAGGCAATAGGAAGGTTACCGTTTATCCCGAAAACTAACGATGATCTTTGCATCAATCATTAAGCTTTAGAATACCCTATTGAAAATAATGACGTCTTTTAAAAACGTCTTTAGAAGACGTCTTTTAAAGACGTCTTTAAAAGACGTCTTTGGACGTGTCTGGATTTGGAACAAAAAAAGACGTCTTTTAAAGACGTCTTTTTTATCAATATTTTAAAAATAATACCCACTTAAATGTTTCAAAAAAGAACATACTTAAGCTAAAGTGTATATACTTGAAGTACGTAATCGAAGTATGTATACTGATTTTCAACTGTGAATAAACACGCAAAATTATAACCTCATAGACCTGCATCTCTGAAATTTGGATAAGGGATTGCAAAGTTAAGAAAAACGGCACCTCACAGTTAAAAATGTAACTACTGGAAAAATTATTCGAATCGACTCTTAATTCTGTCTTTGACTGTTAGGTGGCGTTTTTCTTAATACGCGAACTCCTACGAAAATTTTAGTGACTCGGGTATATAAGGTTATAACATTTCCAGTTTGTTCGCTCAAGCTTTTCGGTCTGCAGAGAGCTGATGCTTATTTTGTTTCTATATTCCTAAAGAAAGATACCCTATTAAGAATAATAACGTAATAAAATAATACTTTTTTGGAACATTTTAGTAATTAATTTTTTAAAAATTTTGATAAAAAAGACGTTTTGATTTAAAAGACGTCTTCAAAAGACGTCTTTTAAAAACGTCTTTTTTTGTTCCAAATCCAGACACGTCCAAAGACGTCATTATTTTCAATAGGGTAGCTTAGATAATTTAAAAAAAATTCTTTATTAATTTTTAATTTTTTGGAATTATAAATTTTACACTATTTTTACAATTTGGTGCACTACACTTCATCTTTTATTAAAAAAAAAAGTTTTTGTAGTCACCATGTCGTAAGGTTATAATTAAAGCTATGTTTTGTAATCAAACATTGACAACTAAACATATACATAGATATATTCTGAATGATAATAATATATCTATGTATATACGCCGCCATGACAGATATTGCTCGTAATGCTGCCCTCTCGCGGTTGAGCTTGCTCATTAATCATCCTAATACTACTCAATACCAAATATACTTTTTTTTAAAGTAATAATAATGATATAAAATACACATATAATTGAAAAAACTCATCTTGATGATTGTTTAATATAAAATAAAGATGTAAATTTTTTTATTTGAAAATATTTTTTTATGATAACTAAAAAATACACTATAAAGCTTAAAACAACCTTTAAAAGTAAGTCTTTGAAATTAAATTTTTTGCATAGGTAAAAAGTTTGAAATAATTGAAATTCGTAAATTTACAGTATTAAAATGAAATAATCTAAATACTACAAATTTTTGTATTTTTTATAATCCAATTAAAGATGTGTTTTATTTTTAAAATTATTGCTTTGATACTTTTGAAACTATTTAATCGTTTTTATCTTCTAGGCGAATTCCGTCATATCAATAACGCTTTTTTATTATTACTCAATTACGTCATCTTTACGATGAATACAAGCCCAGATGATACAAATTATGAATGTTTGTTTTTTCAACTTTTTTTTTAAATATTACTTGAAAATTGTAATGCTTGTAACTACTGTTTCTGCTGAAACAAAGGACTGGGTTTAAATAGAGAACAGAATTAAATTAAATTATATAAATCAATTTCAACAAATAGAAAGTCAGTGTGTATTTTCATAAAGTCATACTGATTACTGAATTTGATATTTAAATATTTTTTATTTTGTAATAGCATACAAAAAAGTGTGCAATACAATGTATAACATATATATTACATAATAATTTATATAAATATGCATATAAAACTTTTTTTTCAGTATTTGTTTTGTTTCCTATTATTTTTCAATTTAAACTTTATAATAAAATTTTATTTAAACAATTTTTGAAGTTTCACTTAAAAGTATTAAAAAAAAGAAGAGTTATTTTTGTTTAAAAAAAATGTGTTTTAGTTTATTTTTTATATTGTTTATTGTGTCCGATGCTATCAATAAATTAATGTTTTTGAAATAAACTGTTTGTGAAATTACTTAATTGAAAATAAATTTGACATCACCTGTATGTTATTTCTTCTAAGATTATTAGATGCACCATAAAATATTTTTGTAGCAATATTTACTTTAAATAATAGTTATTATTTTATAAAGAAATAAAAATAAATTTTTTATGTATTTATTGAATTAAATATTTAATAATAAGGGGAATAAATGTCTTTATTCGATTTTAAAATTTTAAACACTGTATTTGAAAGTATAAGAGGAGCGCCTCGACGTTTGTGTATTTGTACCCACGCCGTCGTAAACTTTAAAATGATCTTGAAGTAATAAATTTATTTTTAAATGAATGAATGTATTAATAAAAACGTATTTATTTAACTAATTTAATATAAAAATTTATAAAATGAACAAAATGTGTTGAATTAGATGAAAAAAAAATATTTTTTTCAAATTACTGAAATATTACATTAAGGAATTCATTATATTAAATAAATCTTTAGAAAATTTAATACACTTAATATTAATTAAAAATTATTGAATATTCAATTAATTTAATTACAATATATATCTTAATGTAATTAAATATTTTACTCTCAGCCTACAATCAAACGATTAAGAGGCGGTCGGAACCAAATCGGTGACTTAGTTCGGTGCTTGTAATAAATGCTTATAATAATTTATTCATTTATTAATATGGTAAAAATATAGTCATTTCCTCTAGTCATGTATATAAAGAATAATTTAAAATAGTTAAAGTCACAAAAATATACAAAATATTGTTATAAAGCGAAAAGTGCCACCTAACAATCGACACGACAGTTTTTTGCATGCGGTATATGTCAAGTCAGTTTGATATTTGTAATAAATGCTTATAATAATTTATTTACTTATTCATATGGTAAAAATATAGTCATTTCCTCTAGTCATGTATATAAAGAATAATTTGAAATAGTTTAAGCCATAAAAATATACAAAATATTATCGTAAAGCGAAAAATGCTGACTTGATATATACCACAAGTCACCGATTTGGTTCCGACCGCCTCTTAAATTGATTTAATTAAGCCATTATTAATAAAGGTCTTCAGTGGCTTGGTCGATGGAGTGATAAACTCGTAAACTCGATGGCCCGAGTTGTATTCACAGTCTCGGCTGATTTATGCAAGCAACACTGTACCTTAAATGTGCTTTCTTTACAAACGCACGGAAAAACTTTGTTGTTGATTAGCACCGAAAACGGTAGCAGAAATACAGCGACGTTAAATAAAATAAAAAAGCTTTTGTTAATTCAACAAAAATTGTTTCTCAGTGTACATATAAAATAAAAATGAAATATTCAACAAAATCCTTAAATTTTTGTAAATTTAATAAGCTTTTAGTAAAAATAAGTATACGCTGTTATTCCTAAGAGTTCTTTATATTTACGGAGTGTCTAGGGGGACATAATAGAGTACGCGAAATAAGAATAGTGTACGCGAAATGTCCCTCTTTTGAAGCAAACTCCACCCACTTTCGCGTACGCGTATTCATTTTCTTTACCCTTAATAAAAGAAAATCTTTCGCGTACGCTTAATTGCACTTTAGCGTATGCGGAAAAATTTATCAATTCAACTGAACAAAATTTTTCACGTGCGCCGGATAACCAACAAGTTCTATATAAAAACATTTCTATATAGAATTCTTGTGATTAACGTGTTATTTGTACTATATACTGTCAATAACCACCCGCGATGTGCGCCAGATAACCAGCAAATTCTATAATATATAACAATTTCTATATATATTTCTTGTGATTAACGTTAAAATTTTTTCCTGTTTGATTGAGATATTTTTTCGCGTAGTCTTGAAAAAGTTGAATCAAATAAATGTCGTAACTTATCAACTCGAGTACACAAAATGGGTTCAATTTTTTATACACTTTGTTGTATCTATTAATTTATTTATAAAATATACATGAAATGTACGGATTGTTTTATTTATAATAAAAAATGCTTCCTTGTATCAGAAACGTTGATATATTCAAAACAAATACCACAAACAAATACCACACTTACGCGTAAAAGTTGTATGCGTGCGTATGTATTATTAGTTGATAAAGCAGGCTTAACATATTTCGCGACGTAAAGTTTGGCAACATTGTACCAAATCGCAAAATGAATTTTTTGGTAAAAATTCTTTCATCTCTCTTTAGAGTTTGAAAATCGATTAAAACAGTAGAATAAAAATTATTAATTTATGTTATGGTAATTGTCATCAAAATTCAATTATTACGTGAAAAATGCTATAAAATATTAAAAAAATTTTTACTAATCAACGTCCATTATGATTTGAATAATTTTTATAAAAAAATACATAATTATAAATATTTTAGTTTGAAGAAAATTGTGGTCTGTAAAAATAAACGCGATCACAACTACGGCACCTTCAGACCTTTAAGTGAAACGCTATACGGGAGTAGAGCCTATTGATACTATGTCGCGCGGCTCAACTCCCGTATAGCTTGTTCTCGTTAGGGTGATTCTTCATTTAACCCGTACCCGTACCCGTACCCGTACCCGTACCCGCACGATTGTATAGGCGAGTACTTTATCTTCACTGCTTTACCATCTATGATGAGTTCGATAGTAGATAGAAACTCATCATAGATGGTAAAGTAGTGAAGATAAAGTACTCACCTATACAATCGTGCGGGTGCGGGTACGGGTACGGGTACGGGTTAAATGAAGAATCGCCCTTATGTACCAAAGAAAAGTAAAAGATGGACGAAAGCGGCGCAGTAGCGCCTCGACACTTTCGTATTGTAAGGGTGAAATCAGATGGAGCGGAAAATAGACGATGGAACGTCACAAAACATTCATTCCGTCGCCTTGTTTTCCGTCAAATTTTTTCCTTATGTTCACATGGCGCGGAATTTAGCTGAAAAATTGTTAAAAATAGCATACGAATGTATCCGCGAATTTTAAATTAACAACAAAAATGTTAAAAAAGTTGGAAATAATCACCTATTGTTATTGTAATGAGATTCTTTTTTTATGAAAATAAAATATAGTTTGTTATTATAACCAAATATTTCAATTAACATCATTATTTTTTAATTATAAAATTGCTAATCAACGTTACAGAACTTCTATTCCGCTCCATGTGAATATAGGGAAACAAATTTGACGGGATAATAGAAGCGTCACAGACTTTTTGAAATTGTTTAAGCAAATAGTTAACCAAAATAGAATTTAAAAGTTTGATTGAAATTAAAAGTACAGCTATGGAAAGCAAATTAAAAATATTACGTGAGGTTATTGAAGCACTAATAATTTTATTAAACAAATTAAAAATTGATGTCGTCTATTACGTCGTCTTTACTCCGTTGGCGGAATACAATGATGCGGAATTGAGGTTCTGTGACGTTCTGTCGCCTATTTTCCGCTCCATCTGATTTCACCCTAAGAGAGCTGTGAGCGTCATTTTGTCTGCTGGTTCAGTAGATACATGTCAGTAGTATATTCGGTGTCGTGAATAATAGTAAATAGGTTATATGATAAGTATTGTGATTAACAAAATTCTTGTACTCGATTTTGATGTTCGTGGGTTATTTATTTATCTGATCGAGGTTATTTAAAACATACGTTTACAGTTTACTTGTTAAAATGAGTTATGTAGCAAGTAATAAAAAGCGTTATGATAATATATAAATGTGTTTAAACTTTATTTAATAAATACAGAGTTGCTACAGAGTATGCTTATGCGCAAGAGAAGAGCGACTAGCTCCGGCACAGTGAGAAGCACGACCAAGACCAACGCCTCACATTCAAAGTAACTAACGGCTTTCCCCACCATGTACTAATCACGCACACACTCATACATACAGTAATACAGAGAGAGTATGAGAACCAATACATTTATATTTCTAACACTCCCCCTGTTCGAATAATCTCTCTTCTAAAACATTCATCATCCTCTTTAAAACATTAAATTGCGATTTGGCAAGACTCTTTGTAAGAATGTCAGCCAACTGTTCTTTAGTACTAACACTCTTAACAATCACGGTGCCATTTTCTACTTGTTCTCTTATAAAATGAAATCGGAGTTCAATATGCTTAGTGCCTCTATTATTACTTGGGTGCTTAGATAATTCAATTGCACTTCTATTATCCACAAACAAATCACAACCCTTTGCGCATTCAACTCCCATTTCACTTAAGAACCTTTTCAACCACACAAGTTCCTTACATGCCTCACACGCAGCAACGTATTCCGCTTCAGTCGTACTTTGCGCTACAATACTTTGTTTTCTCGAAAACCATATAACCGGTGCTGAAGCACATAAAATAACACAACCACTTGTAGACTTTCTTGTGTCTAAACAACCAGCGAAATCTGCATCCGCATATGCAATCGGAGACATGTTAACAGAATTACCATTGTATAAAATTCCTACATTACTCGTTTTAATCAAATATCTAAAAACACGGTTCAAACATTTAACATCCCTATTGAAAAAAAACACGTGTTTTTTACACGTGTTATTTACACGTGCAAAATACACGTGTTTTTTACATGTAAAATTTGCGTGTTTTTTCAAGCATTTTTTTCACGTGCTTTTTTCACGTGTTTTTGCTGACGTGAAATATTGTGAAAATTGAAAAAAAACACGTGTTTTTTGTATATTTTTTCATATTAAAAACTACGCATTTTTCATTAACGAACAATGAAAATGTTTTGTAAAGAGTATTTATAATACTTTATTTTGACCTTTTTGAAAAAAATACGTTGTGTATCTACACGTATTTTTTATAACTCTTCGAAGATCAAAGAGCTTCTAAGACCCAGAGTGTCTGACTTCATATATCTTGTGTCTTCGAAATTTGTATAGGGGATGACAAAACTGAGAAAAACGCCACCTAGTGACTTAGAGTCAGACCGACATAATCGATCATCAATAGCGATTTTAAATCACTAGGTGGCGTTTTTCTCAGTTTTGTCATCCCCTATACAAATTTCGAAGACATAAGATATATGAAGCCAGACACTCTGGGTCTTAGAAGCTCTTCGATCTTCGAAGAGTTATAAAAAATACGTGTAGATAGAACGTATTTTTTTTCAAAAGGGTCAAAATAAAGTATTATAAATACTCTTTACAAAACATTCTCATTGTTCGTTAATGAAAAATGCGTAGTTTTTAATATGAAAAAATATACAAAAAAACACGTGTTTTTTTTCAATTTTCACAATATTTCACGTCAACAAAAACACGTGAAAAAAACACGTGAAAAAAGCACGTGAAAAAAATGCTTGAAAAAACACGCAAATTTTACATGTAAAAAACACGTGTAAAAAACACGTGTATTTTGCACGTGTTTTTTTTCAATAGGGATGAGTTACATTAAAATTATTTACAAATCTACTCAATGTATTTACAATATAGGCTATATCTGGTCTTGTAACATTAGCCAGAAACAATAAAGAACCGATAGCCTCTCTATACGGATAATTAACATATTTGTCATTATTACACGGTTTACATAAAATCAAACCTAGTTCAGCAGGCGTATCAGTGGGATTCGCAGTATCCATATTAAACCTTCTAATAATCTTTTTACAATAACATTCCTGATTTATAAAAATCGTTTTCTTATCTAAATCCCTATTAATTTGAATTCCCACGAACATACCTACCGGACCAACAGTTGCTTCAAAACTATCACATAAATCTTTGTATCATTCATATTACTACCAAAAATCATACCATCATCCACTACAAGCGCTAGATACATAGATGACTCATTCTCTCTTTTACATACAAAAACAGACCATTCTGAATCACACTTTACAAAACCAAATCTATTTAAAGATTCACAGAAATGTGTATTCCAACATTTAGATGCCTGCTTGAGTCCATAAAGAGATTTCCTCAATCTACACGCTTTGTTCTTCGCATCAGGAACATAAAGACCCTCTGGTATCTTGATATAAATTTCTTCTTTCAATTCACTATACAGATATGCAGTCTTAATATCAAATTGCACCATTTCCAAGTTCTTCTGTGCAGCCAATGCAAATAAAACTCTGATGGATTCATATCTTGCGACAGGTGCATAGGTATCAAAATAATCAATGCCTGGACGCTGCATAAAACCACGAGAGCACAATCTTGCTTTGTATCTATCAACATTACCAGCTGAATCAGTCTTGACCTTAAAAACCCATGTCGTATCCAGTAAGTTAGCATCCACCGGGGGAACGACAATGTCCCAAGTATTATTTACTTTATGAGAATGCAACTCCTCTGCCACAGCCGACTTCCACTGCACAACATCACTTCCATTCATGGCATCAGAGAAATTAATCGGCTCCTGAATATCGACAACATTGCCTTCATATCTTTTTGGCTTCTTTATCAAGGTTCTATCCCGTAAAGTCATATTAGACTCTTTTGAATTTCTTTTCTTGCCACGTTTTTGCTTGTCATTTACATCCTGAATATGCTGCTGCACAGGCTCTTCTTCTGACAGATCCATAGATTCTTCCATATCATTTGTACTGTTCATACTTGCATAATCTTGTTCATCTTCTTGTTCAGCTTCCAAAACTGACTCATCAGACAATTCCTTATCCTCAGCCTCATTCAAATTTGAAAACATTAATAACGGAACAGTAGACTCATTGTGAGCAACATTAAACTTTACATCACATGCTATCACAACTTTTCTGCTTACAGGATCAAACAATCTATAATTTGTTGAATCTTCATGGTAACCTACTAAAATCATTTTTACAGCTTTAGCATCAAACTTCTTTCTGAGGGTTTCATGCACAAAAGAATATGCATCACTTCCAAAAGGACGCATGTGACTTACATCAGGCTTTCTTCCATACCACATTTCAAATGGTGTAAAATTTCTGTTGTTAGCATTTGTTGTCCGATTCAACGAATATACGGCAGTATTAACAGCTTCGGCCCATAAATCCTTGGGTAACTGCTTTGCATGCATCATGCTCCGGGCTGACTCAACAATAGTACGGTTCTGTCTTTCTATACGACCATTTTGTTTTGGCGTACGTGCAACGGAGGTACCTAACCTTATGCCTTCTTCAGAGAGAAATTTCTTGAAATTCTTATTGACAAATTCAGTGCCATTATCAACCCGAAATGTTAAGATAACTTTACCTTGACGAACTGCTTCCCTATAAAACTGCTTAAAACAATCAAATGCTTCATTCTTATGCTTGATGAAAAATACTCTTCTGAAGTGCGACCTTCTATCCTTGATCAGGAAAAAATATCTATTG
Source organism: Anastatus disparis (assembly GCA_017163975.1). Lineage (NCBI taxonomy): Eukaryota > Metazoa > Arthropoda > Insecta > Hymenoptera > Eupelmidae > Anastatus > Anastatus disparis. The sequence continues at coordinate 2,217,353 of JAFFSR010000328.1, forward strand.
CCTCCAACAGATAGAGACATAGGACCACAGAGGTCTGCATGAATTGATTCACCAACCTGATACTCTCGAGCATAAGTTCGCTCATGATCCGGCTTACGATGCATCTTACCAAGAATACAACCCTCACAGAAAGCTTCTTTACCAGTCACATCTGCAATACCATCAACAACTTTATTCTTAATCATATGCTTTAATTCAGCATGATTCACATGACCAAGTGTTTCGTGTAGGTCACTTAATTTCAAATTGCCTGCGTTGGCTTGAGGCATCATAATTCTAAAAACAAACAGCATATATCATTGAATGCTTTAACACCTTCTGCTACAACTTGATGTGTTCTCGGATCTTCAAGTTTCACTGTTTTGGCCTCAAAAATTACACGAAAGCCTTTACGTGTTGCGACATTAGTTGAGAATAAATTTTTCTTTAAAGCTGGTACAAAAAGTACATTCTCAATTCTACCATCTATCCATTTACCTTCAATTAACCGTGCAATAAGTATAGTTCCGGTACCCGTTGCATCACACTGTGTATTATCACCAAGATATACCTTAACTTTGTCTAACGGCTTAAAATCTACGAACCAGTCACGTCGCGGTGACATATGTACAGTGCAAGCACTATCGGTAAGCCAGACATCCATTATATCTGTAGTGTGTAGTTTATCCTTTATTTCAGAGATGGCGTTACATTCCAACTTTTCAAAATCATTTACAGTAGCGATAAGAGCGCTAGCCAACGTTGAATTTACTTAAAAATTAGATGAGTTATATTTACTACTATTCGGCTCACCTTGACCTTGATTGTTTTGTTTACGATCGGGCTTCGGACAATATTTGCTTATGTGCCCGAATTCGTTACAGTTATAGCATCTCAAATTTGAATTATAACGTAAATTAAAATTACCTTGCCTGTTTTCCCGTGAAGCTCTTTGTTCATTTCTTTTACGATGCAAATTATATTTCATGCTTCGTTGACCATAAGGTCTACATTGTGACGTCACTGCCAGAACGTTCAAATCTTGCTCATCATTATCCTTCTTCATTTTCTTTTCTTCTTTAATTAATCTTTCCTGCAGATTTTGAAACGTTTGACGCACAGGATCGGTACTGTCCCAAGCAGTAGAAAAATTTGAATATTCCATCGATAGACCGCTCAACGTTTTGGACATGACTTGACTATCAGAAATATTTTCTCCTATGTGCTTGAGCTGACACACAATATTTTCAATCTTCGATGTATACTCCAAAACGGTTTCACCTGTTTCCAACTTACATTGGTGAAATTTATTAAGCAATAAAAGCTTATTGTTTTCCGAGTGCTCCTCATGTATGCTACATAATTTTTTCCAGATTTCGTTTGCCGTTACACACATAAGACAATTTCTCATTTGTTCGGTTGTCATTGTAGATGACAAAATTACTGCGGCTCTTGCGTCTTTTTCGTCCCATTTATCCTGGGCTTCATTTGTATTATCAAGCGGGCGTATCTCTTCGCCAAGAGTGATTTTCTTTAATTTCAGAGATAGTAATACACGGACTATCTGAAACTTCCATAACTGAAAATTCGTACCATCAAACTTAACCACGTTTGCATGGTGAAACTGATTATTCACTTCACTCATTTTGTAGACAACTTATTCAAACTTTAACGGCATTTAATATTATCATTTACCTGGGCCCATAACCTGTTAAAATGAGTTATGTAGCAAGTAATAAAAAGCGTTATGATAATATATAAATGTGTTTGAACTTTATTTAATAAATACAGAGTTGCTACAGAGTATGCTTATGCGCAAGAGAAGAGCGACTAGCTCCGGCACAGTGAGAAGCACGACCAAGACCAACGCCTCACATTCAAAGTAACTAACGGCTTTCCCCACCATGTACTAATCACGCACACACTCATACATACAGTAATACAGAGAAAGTATGAGAACCAATACATTTATATTTCTAACATTACTTGAACCAGATAATTTAGTTCGTGGTATGTTACAAGCTGATCCTCAAACTTCAAGAGTTATATATTTGTATGAGGCAAAAATGGCAATGTTTATCCAAATGGCTTCAACTAGACTCGAAGCAGAAATTCTGATAGAAAATTAGATTTTATCTTCTCTTTGAATCATGTCTGTAGTCGATCAACAATCTAATGATCGATAACAGTTTTGATGGCAGTGACCCGTCTTTTCTTGCAACTTAAGGTCAAAGATATGCCGTCAGTATCATTGCAAGTGTTTCTAATGAACCTAGTGCTGATTCTAAATTACTATCAACATTTACTTCTTCACCATTTACCACTAATATCAGACATGGCTTTATAGAATGTTTAGATATGGAAGATATTGGAAATGAAAATGAAGAAAAAGAAGAAAAAATTAAACAGTAACCTAGGCATTGTAAAGGATAGAGAATATTATTAATGATGCAAAGTATTTTTTTCGTCCAACTCCAAATCTTGCTCATTATTTACTTGGTTTTAATATAGCTAAAGATATCAGAAAAACCGTGATTCAGCAACCAGAAATGCTTGGTTATCCACAAACATGCTTACGCTCTATTTTGATAATTTTAGAACAATCTTGTAACTCAGAGAAGTGCTACTGCTACTGAAAAGAAGCTTATGCAGCAAGAATTGCAATCAATTTTAGCTTATGCTTTAAAAAGAAATCAAACTAAAACTTTGTCATATGCAACTTTTAAATTTGTGGAAGTTTGGTGTCAAATAATAGAAATTCTATTTTTTATTGTAACAAATTAACAACTTCTTACTGCCGAAAAACAGAATATTCTCTTAAATCTTTCTCGTGATTTGTTTGTGATCAATTCACAAGGATTGCTTAAAGAGTCCAGGAAAGCTGGTACTGCACCAGCTGCTGTTGATGAACAGGGGAAAGATATTGATCCGCTCATTCCGCAATATATAAGTGAAAAACCGTGGTACTTTGGAGCTCAAGTATGTATTGTAGAATATTTATAAAACATAATTTAAATATTTTCTAGATTTTACTTTAGTTAATTGACATTGTATGGTATACATTATTTTAAATCTTTGGAATAAGTATGTGATATCAAAAGTATTATGACTACTTGAAAAAATGACGAGAAAAATTTTTATTGACTATATGCATGTCTTGATATAACTTTATGATTATGGAAAATAATAATAGATGTAACATAACCATATATAATATAATAGATTAATATTTTCGACTCTTCGATTTGAATTTAGTATTAGAAATTATATAATTATTAAAAGTTATGAATTTAAAAAAAATATTTTTTATAAATAACAGGTTAACTTTGGTTTATGTTATTATTTCATAAAACATAAATTTTTTATTAATCTGATTTTTAAAGTTGTATTAAAAACTTATCTCTTTTTCAATGTAGGGACCAACACTTAAACATCAAAGACGTCAACCAGAAAGGCAGAAGAAATTCAGTGAAATTGATGAACGGTTTAACAGAGAACAAACAAATAAAGTAGCAACAAAATGGAGAAAAAGAGCTTGTGAAAATTGTGGTGGCACGGGTCATAAACGTAAAGATTGTTTCGAGAAACCTCGTAAAGTTTTAGCCAAATTCACTAATTCAAATATTGCTCCAGATGAATTCGTTCAACCAAATTTATCTTTAGATTATGATGGAAAGAGAGACAGGTATGTTTGACTTAAAAGTACTTTAGTATTTTAGTATGTAAAAGTATTCATTATACAACGTTTTTTATCAGAAATTTAATAATTATATTAAAATGTATTATTGCAAACATAAATAGGATAAATTCTTTCTTAAACTAATTATCACTTGTCAATTACAATTTAAATTTAATGATTAATAATATTAATTAAATCACAAGTCATCTTTTCTTAAATATTCTAAAATTTTTATGAAAATGCATACTTAACCTTAATAAGAACTTTTATTCCAAGAATTCATAAATTATTTATGCTGTAAATTGAAATATTAAATTATAAAGTTAGATACAGAGTAGATCTATTTAGTAAAAAATACGTATTTAACATAGATGGGCAGGTTACGATCCATCAGAACATCGAGCAATTATAGAAGAATATCAGAAAATTGAGGAAGCTAAGAAACAATTACGAGCTGAAAAATTCAATGAGAAACAAGAAGAAGAAGCAGATGAAGAGGAAGATTCTAATGAAGACAAGGATAAATATGTAGATAAAGTTGACATGCCCGGTACCAAAGTTGACAGTAAACAACGAATTACTGTGCGTAATCTGAGGATTAGAGAAGATGCTGCTAAATATTTGAGAATTCTGAGTCTAAATTTTTTCAATTATAATCCCAAAACAAGATCCGTGCGTGATAATCCTTATGCTGGAACAGATAGAGTAAGTTTGATGCAAAAGTTGATTATTTATTTACTTTATAAAAAAACAATACATCACAAATAATTTATACAAAATAATTATAGATTTTAAAAATAGATTAAATAAAATCTATGGAAAAATAAACTTTATTGCAATTGAGTTTATCAAGTTATATTGATTAATTTTTATTTTATAGAGTTGATTATAAAGAAGAAAATGCAGCTCGATTTACTGGTGATATACAGAATCATGCCAATGCACAATTATTGGCATGGAATGTACACGATAAAGGTACCACTGTACGTTTATCAGCAGAGCCAACTAAAGTTGAATTCTTTAAGTTGAGTTATGATAAGGAAAAGGATAAGTTAAAGTCGGTGGCAAGAGGCAGCGTCATTGAAAAATATGGTGGTGAGGAACAATTTAAATGCTCTTCCACCTGCTCTTTTATTAGCTCAAACTGAAGAATATATTGAATATTCATATGCTGGAAACGTAAGTATGAATTTTATCAATAATAGATAATAAAAATATTTTTCTTAAAATTCAAAATATAAAATAATATTTATTATAATTGCAATTACATATTGTTAAAAAAGATTTGTTTTTTGTATCACATAAATATAATGTAATTATACTTAGTAGAGTTATAAATTAATTACTTAATTTTAAAATTGTAGATAATCAAAGGTGAAGAAGAGCCAGTAATCAGATCAAGGTGTGAGTAATATGTGTATATAAATAATCATACTTCAATATGGGGATTTCATTGGCTGTAACGGTAATTTACTACACGTTGCAAAAAAGAATTAGCTTTTAATTTAATGTAAACTTTAGCTAAGTCCTTAAATTTTACTATATGCAGAGTTGCTGAAATTTGTAAGAATTTCACTAAATATTATACAGCGAACTCCGATTGTGCTAGCTAATCAATCCTATTGATAAACGACAAAATCATATCTGATATACTCGTCGCTTGCTGCACGCACTGCGTCTCTCTCTCGCTCTCTCTCTTACCTGATCGAGAGACGCGTGGCCGGTAGCGCAGTTTTTTCTTCGTGAGGCAGGTTCCAAAATACGTTATATTAAAATATATGATATTACGTTATTAAATAATTTATAACTGCTCACAAGGACCGCGGAGGCGTCGGAGTAAGCAACGGGAAATATATATTTTATGTTAAATATAATCAGGCAATATAAATTAATTGAAAGCACGATTTAATAGAAAAGAATTAATTTATTACAAAAAAAATATAAATATAATCAAGATAAAATGTGAACTAAATGAGAATGAAATTGAATAATATATAAAAAGTAATGTACGCGTCTATTGAGAGAGTGAGCAAAGGGAGGGCGCGTCGCGAACTAAATGATCCTCGCTTATGACGCTGATCGGTTATATAACCGATGATACAATATACCTGAACAAGTATCTCTCGAGGAAGAGATACTTGGATATCGCACAGTATAATTATACTTACAATAACGCACTGGCCAGCTTACACTAATTACCTACGTGCACGTAGACGCCGCTCGCCCGTTATCGAAGCTTCTCCCCTGTACGTAACCAATACGTAAATGCTCTGGAGTAGATCGGTGGAATACGTCTCTTCTCGATCCTTGAATTCCGCTGAGCTCTGCCAACGTGGTTGCCTGGACGTAGATCGGTGGAATCCTATGCACGTCGATCAACGTATTTGTTGGCACTTAATGGCTGACCGCTAAGACGCGCGAAAAGCGGTCAAGCAAAACTCTACAGAAAGAATTTCTGAGAGTTGCAACTAGCCAATATAATATAATACGCTAAAAGCTAGACAGCATGTACTCAACAAAATCTACAGCTCTACAGATAATATGTAGAAGTAAGTTAGAAGATGTAAAACTGAAGAATTATGACAAAGTTGAAGATTTTTTTGTAGATTTTGAACAAGCCTGTAATAAGTTTAAAGCAGCTGGTGGAACTTTAAATGAACAAGAAAAGATAAGATATATAATAAAAGCACTGCCACCCAGTTACAGTTTTATTGGTGACTTTATAGATGTCATACCAGAAGAGCAAAGGACAGTAGAATATGTAAAGTCCAAAATTCAAGAGAAAAATATGACAAGACCTGAAAGTGAAAGTAAAAGAAATGTCAGCACTTTCAGCATAAAAACAAAAGGACAATGTTTTAATTGTGGGAAAGAAGGCCACAACAAGAAAGATTGTTGGAGAGCACCACAATATAACCAAGGCAGAGGAACGCATACCAGTCAAAGAAGAGGAGCCTACTACAACAGAGGTTATGGTCAACGCGGATTTCAACGAGGATCTCCACGATCAAATTCAAGGGGGTATTCACAACAAGGCCATGGACAGAACAGAACAAGTCAACCAAGAGAAGAATCTTCTAGTCAACGTAACGACAACCGCAATGCAGAATCATGGGTAACGATGGTAAACCATAATGAGGTAATAGAAACAGAAATTAATGAAAGTAAAAATGAAATAAACTGGCTTTTAGATAGTGTTTGTACTGACCATATAGTTAATAATGATAATTATTTTGAAAAATTTATTGTATTAAAAGAACCAGTTAATGTAAAATTGCCAGATGGAAAAATATTAAAAGCTACTAAAATAGGTAACATTATAACGTATTTTAAAACTTATTATTATGAAAAGAAAGTTGATCTTAAAAATGTCTATTATGTAAAAGAATTAAGTAGAAATTTGTTAAGTTTTTCTAAAATAACTGTAAATAACACAATTGTATCGAGAAATCAAACAGCAAAGATTTATAATAAAAATAGAGAATTAGTAGCTGTAGCAGAAAAAATAAATAATTTGTATTTAATGAAAAGTTTTATTGATGAATATAAAGGTAAAAATATTTATGCAAATACGCTAAAATTAACAGATAAAGAAAAATGGCACAGAGCATTAGGCCATGTAAATTTTCAATATTTAAATAAATTAGTTAATGAAAAATTATTGAATGGTTTACCAGATAAATTAGAAAACAACATATGAAATGATGAGAAATGGCAGCAGTCCGTGGTTGAAGGTATGCAAATCAAAAACGTGGTTAAAAAGAAATAATAAGATAACGTGGTTTAAAAGAAAAAAATAAGAAAACGTGGTCAAGATAAAAATAAAATAAAAGAACGTGGTTCAAAAAAACAAGAAAACGTGGTTGATAAAATAGAAGAAACGTGGTTATTGAAGCAAAAATGTGGTAGACTATTCAAGTCAAAAAGATAACTAAAAGACAAAAGTAAAGTGAAAAATATATAGAAAAGTGAAAAGGAAAAATTATTGTTGATCAAGAAAAAGAAAAAAGAAGAAAATTAAGCCGAAAATACGTTTGATGCAAACGGATTAAAAATTAAAGCCACGTGGTCGCAAAAAGTCAGGTTAGAAGAAAATTATTTTGAGGTTAAGTCAGAGCACGTGTTTGAAAGATAAAAAGAAAGAAAAAGAAAATAAGTGAATAAAAAGTAAAAAATAATAAGAAGAAGATAGTGAATAATAATTTTGAAAAAATAGACTGTACGAGAAAAGTAAAAAAAGTGACAAAATAAAAAGATTAAAAACGTGAATTCACTAAGGAAATTAATAAGTGAATTTAATAAGATAATTAAAAGAAAATTTAATGAAACAGACAAAAGCTGAAAATATAGTGCTTATTAAAGAAGAAAGAAATCGTTTAAGAAAAGTTTTCCTAAAAGAACTGAAAAAAGTGTTAAGTGCAGTAAAAGAAATTGATAAAAATATAAAATTAGAAAAAGAAAGAGAAATGGCTAAGCAAGTAAAAATTGATGATGTTTATATTCCCATTTTTGATGGATGCAATTATTCAAGCTGGGAATTCAGATTACTGAATATTTTAGAATATAAAGAATGTAAAGAGCAAGCAATAAGAGTATTAACTGAAGCAGATAGTCAAGATGTTTGGAAGAAAGCAGATTTAAAAGCTAAAAATATACTGATAAGCTCAATATCAGATAAGCAATTAGAGTACATTAAAGTCTGTAAAACAGAGTCTAGCGAGCGCCATGTAGCGATAAAGACAAGCTCTTTACAATAGCACATGTAAAGTAAAGCTCAGCCATTTATAACAAATTAGATTAATAATTACTGTACTTAAAGATAATTAGAATATATATCAACCAGTTTAATATTATTAAAAAAGGGTGTTTTCCTTTCCGATCCCGGAGCACAAAACCTCTATTCCCAACATGGTAGCAGAGCGTTATTAAAGAGCTTTCATGTTGGGAATAGAGGTTTTGTGCTCCGGGATCGGAAAGGAAAACACCCTTTTTTATATTATTAAACTGGTTGATATATATTCTAATTATCTTTAAGTACAGTAATTATTAATCTAATACGTTACAAATGGCTGAGCTTTACTTTACATGTGCTATTGTAAAGAGCTTGTCTTTATCGCTACATGGCGCTCGCTAGACTCTGTTTTACAGACTGCTTGAGCTCGACTAGAGCCTCTCTTTCTCAGCTGATTTGCTGATTCATATGTATGGTCGAGTACGCATTTACCGACAGAAGGTGATACGCTTACAGATATAAGACGCAACATTTACATATTACAACACGCCTCCTTAAATTTGCGGCTTTTATTTCTTTTATTTTATATTCAATTTCGCTTTTACATGTTTTTAAATTAATCTTAATTCTTTTCTGTTTTTAATAAATTTTTCTTTACATAGACCTTTGGTTAATATATCAGCTATATTTTTATCAGTTTCAATTTTTAAAATATCTATTACACCATTTTCATAATTTTCATTAATATAATGATATTGCACTTCAATGTGCTTCGAATTTTTTGTTAGATTACCAAATTTACCTATAGCTATCGCACCAGAATTATCTTCATAAATTTTAATTGGTCTATCTATATTAAATTTAAATGCATCATTTAACAAATCTTTTATAAATAATATTTCTGTCACTGCTTCTGACATAGCAATATATTCAGCGAAAGTAGAATTTTTTGTAACAGTTTTCTGTTTATGTGTTTTCCAATAAACTACATTACCATATACTCTAATTACGAATCCTGTTGTGGATTTTCTATCAATATGATCACCTGCGTAATCTGAATCGACCATGCAATCTAATTTTTCTTTCTTTACATTATTGTAATACGTTAGTTTTAAATCTTTCGTTTTATATAAATATTTCAGTATTCTTAAAGCATACTTAAAATGTGTTTCGTTGTAGCAACTTTGATATCTACTTAAATAATTAACACTATATGATATATCAGGTCTTGTCCCTGTACTAATGTATAAAAGTTCGCCTATTAAATTTCTATAACTAATTCTTTCATCTGTTTCAGTTGCTTGTTCAAGTTTTAAACTTGTCTCTATCGGAGTTTCATAGAGCTTTGCATTTTCTAAATGATATTTCACAGCCAATGATTCAATATATTTTTGTTGACTTAAAGTCATTACACCTTTTTCTTTATCATGATTAATATCAATTCCAATATATCCTGTTATTTTACCTAAATCTTTCATTGCAAATCTTTGCATTAATTTTGTTTTTATATCCTTGATCTTATTTTTATCTTTGCAGCAAATTAAAATATCATCTACAAATACCAACATATATATAGGATCATTGCTTGTGTTATTTACATATAAACAATAGTCATGATTGCTTCTAACAAAAATTTAATTTTTCAACATAGTTATTAAATGTTTCATACCATGCTCGTGGACTTTCTCTAAGACCATAGAGTGCCTTTTGGAGTTTACATACTTTATTTTCTCCAGTTTCATAACCTTTTGGTTCATAAATATAAACTTCTGATTTTACTGTACCATTGAGAAATGCTGTCTCAACGTCCATTTGTTCTATATCTAAATTATTTACACAACAATAGCTTAACAAAATTTTTAAAGTTTGCATTTTTCCTACTGGAGAGTATACATTTTCTAAATATTCTTTTTGCTGAAAGCCTTTTACTACTAATCTAGCTTTATAAGAATTATCTCCTTTTCTTTTAAATATCCATTTAACATCAATTATTTTCTTATCTTTAGGTTTATCTACAATAATCCATGTTTTATTTTTATTTAAACTATTCATTTCAGAATCCATAGCTTTTTGCCATTCTTTACTTTCTGTGGAGTTTATCGCCTCCTCGAATGTATTCGGTACATTAGCGTTTACATAATTTACATATATATAATGTGTTGTTGGGTTACCATATCTTTCTATAGGACTTTTCTTTCTTGTTAAGATTCTTTCAACTTCTAAATTATCTTTTCGTTTTTTAAATCTTTTATTTATTTTGCCAGAATCATTATTTATTTTATTATTAGAATTTGAGTTTTCACTATCATAATTTTTATTATCATTTATTTCATTATCATTTTCATTTTCAGAATCAATTTTACTTTGACTATTATTATTTTCTAAATTTAATTCAATGTAATTTTCATCATTTTGTTCAGTACAAATTAATTCTGTATCTGCTTCAACTACTTTAACATGTCTGGCATTTATGACTTTATTATCAATTAAAACTCTATAACCATTATGTGTATAACCTACAAGTATACCTAATTTAGCTTTATCGTCCCATTTACTTTTTCTTAATACTTCTGGTACCCTTACAAAAACTTTGCTTCCATATATTTTCAAATGTTTTACATCAGGTTTTGATTTTAAAAGTATTTCGTATGGAGTTTTATTTTCATGTGTGTTGGCTATTGTACGGTTTTTTAAATAAGAAACTGTTTTCATTACTTCTGGCCAATACCTTATAGGTATCTTGGCTTCTCTTACTAAACATCTGCCTATATCCATAGCTGATCTATTAAATCTTTCCGCTACTCCATTTAATTCATGAACGTAGGGTGGACAAGGTAATAATTCAATTCCTTTATATTTAATAAATTTATAAATTTCTTGATTTAAATACTCTTTACCATTATCACATTGTAACTTTTTTACTCTTTTATTAAATTGATTTTCAACTAAATTCACGTATTCTATAAAACATCCTGCTGTTTCAGATTTACTTTTAATACAATAAACTCTACTACATTTACTATAATCGTCTATAAACGTTAAAAAATATCTTTCTCCACCATAACCAGCTGTGCTGGGTGGACCATTTAAATCTGTATGAATTAATTCTAAAGTCTCAGTAGATCTAGTTTTCTTATTTTCAAACGGTACATTAGCCATTTTACTTTGAATACAGTTTGCACATTTCATATTATTATTTTCTAATTTATCTGGTAAACCATTCAATAATTTTTCATTAACTAATTTATTTAAATATTGAAAATTTACATGGCCTAATGCTCTGTGCCATTTTTCTTTATCTGTTAATTTTAGCGTATTTGCATAAATATTTTTACCTTTATATTCATCAATAAAACTTTTCATTAAATACAAATTATTTATTTTTTCTGCTACAGCTACTAATTCTCTATTTTTATTATAAATCTTTGCTGTTTGATTTCTCGATACAATTGTGTTATTTACAGTTATTTTAGAAAAACTTAACAAATTTCTACTTAATTCTTTTACATAATAGACATTTTTAAGATCAACTTTCTTTTCATAATAATAAGTTTTAAAATACGTTATAATGTTACCTATTTTAGTAGCTTTTAATATTTTTCCATCTGGCAATTTTACATTAACTGGTTCTTTTAATACAATAAATTTTTCAAAATAATTATCATTATTAACTATATGGTCAGTACAACCACTATCTAAAAGCCAGTTTATTTCATTTTTACTGTCATTAATTTCTGTTTCTATTACCTCATTATGGTTTACCATCGTTACCCATGATTCTGCATTGCCGTTGTCGTTACGTTGACTAGAAGATTCTTCTCTTGGTTGACTTGTTCTGTTCTGTCCATGGCCTTGTTGTGAATACCCCCTTGAATTTGATCGTGGAGATCCTCGTTGAAATCCGCGTTGACCATGACCTCTGTTGTAGTAGGCTCCTCTTCTTTGACTGGTATGCGTTCCTCTGCCTTGGTTATATTGTGGTGCTCTCCAACAATCTTTCTTGTTGTGGCCTTCTTTCCCACAATTAAAACATTGTCCTTTTGTTTTTATGCTGAAAGTGCTGACATTTCTTTTACTTTCACTTTCAGGTCTTGTCATATTTTTCTCTTGAATTTTGGACTTTACATATTCTACTGTCCTTTGCTCTTCTGGTATGACATCTATAAAGTCACCAATAAAACTGTAACTGGGTGGCAGTGCTTTTATTATATATCTTATCTTTTCTTGTTCATTTAAAGTTCCACCAGCTTCTTTAAACTTATTACAGGCTTGTTCAAAATCTACAAAAAAATCTTCAATTTTGTCATAATTCTTCAATTTTACATCTTCTAATTTACTTCTACATATTATCTGTAGAGCTGTAGATTTTGTTGAGTACATGCTGTCTAGCTTTCTCATCATTTCATATGTTGTTTTACATTCTTTAATGTACTCTAACTGCTTATCTGATATTGAGCTTATCAGTATATTTTTAGCTTTTAAATCTGCTTTCTTCCAAACATCTTGACTATCTGCTTCAGTTAATACTCTTATTGCTTGCTCTTTACATTCTTTATATTCTAAAATATTCAGTAATCTGAATTCCCAGCTTGAATAATTGCATCCATCAAAAATGGGAATATAAACATCATCAATTTTTACTTGCTTAGCCATTTCTCTTTCTTTTTCTAATTTTATATTTTTATCAATTTCTTTTACTGCACTTAACACTTTTTCAGTTCTTTGAGGAAAACTTTTCTTAAATGATTTCTTTCTTCTTTAATAAGCACTATATTTTCAGCTTTTGTCTGTTTCATTAAATTTTCTTTTAATTATCTTATTAAATTCACTTATTAATTTCCTTAGTGAATTCACGTTTTTAATCTTTTATTTTGTCACTTTTTTTACTTTTCTCGTACAGTCTATTTTTTCAAAATTATTATTCACTATCTTCTTCTTATTATTTATTATTTTTTACCTTTTATTCACTTGTTTTCTTTATCTTTCCTTTTATCTTTCAGACACGTGCTCTGTTTTAACCTCAAAATAATTTTTTTTTTCTAACCTTACGTTATGCGACCACGTGGCTTTAATTTTTAATCCGTTAGCATCGAACGTATTTTCTGCTTAATTTTCTTCTTTTTTCTTTTTATTGACTAACAATAATTTTTCCTTTTCACTTTTCTATATATTTTTCACTTTACTTTTGCCTTTTAGTTATCTTTTTGACTCAAATAGTCTACCACGTTTTTGCTTCAATAACCACGTTTCTTCTATTTTATCAACCACGTTTTCTTGTTTTTTTTGAACCACGTTCTTTTATTTTATTTTTATCTTGACCACGTTTTCTTATTTTTCTTTTAAACCACGTTATCTTATTATTTCTTTTTAACCACGTTTTTGATTTGCATACCTTCAACCACGGACTGCTGCCATGTTGGGAATAGAGGTTTTGTGCTCCGGGATCGGAAAGGAAAACACCCTTTTTTATATTATTAAACTGGTTGATATATATTCTAATTATCTTTAAGTACAGTAATTATTAATCTAATACGTTACAAATGGCTGAGCTTTACTTTACATGTGCTATTGTAAAGAGCTTGTCTTTATCGCTACATGGCGCTCGCTAGACTCTGTTTTACAGACTGCTTGAGCTCGACTAGAGCCTCTCTTTCTCAGCTGATTTGCTGATTCATATGTATGGTCGAGTACGCATTTACCGACAGAAGGTGATACGCTTACAGATATAAGACGCAACATTTACATATTACAACATGTAATTATTTTATTAATATAGATTTAATATAGATAGACCAATTAAAATTTATGAAGATAATTCTGGTGCGATAGCTATAGGTAAATTTGGTAATCTAACAAGAAATTCGAAGCACATTGAAGTGCAATATCATTATATTAATGAAAATTATGAAAATGGTGTAATAGAAATAATAAGATAACGTGGTTTAAAAGAAAAAATAAGAAAACGTGGTCAAGATAAAAATAAAATAAAAGAACGTGGTTCAAAAAAAAACAAGAAAACGTGGTTGATAAAATAGAAGAAACGTGGTTATTGAAGCAAAAACGTGGTAGACTATTTAAGTCAAAAAGATAACTAAAAGGCAAAAGTAAAGTGAAAAATATATAGAAAAGTGAAAAGGAAAAATTATTGTTAGTCAATAAAAAGAAAAAAGAAGAAAATTAAGCAGAAAATACGTTTGATGCTAACGGATTAAAAATTAAAGCCACGTGGTCGCAAAACGTAAGGTTAGAAGAAAATTATTTTGAGGTTAAAACAGAGCACGTGTCTGAAAGATAAAAGGAAAGATAAAGAAAACAAGTGAATAAAAGGTAAAAAATAATAAATAATAAGAAGAAGATAGTGAATAATAATTTTGAAAAAATAGACTGTACGAGAAAAGTAAAAAAAGTGACAAAATAAAAAGATTAAAAACGAGAATTCACTAAGGAAATTAATAAGTGAATTTAATAAGATAATTAAAAGAAAATTTAATGAAACAGACAAAAGCTGAAAATATAGTGCTTATTAAAGAAGAAAGAAATCGTTTAAGAAAAGTTTTCCTCAAAGAACAGAAAAAAGTGTTAAGTGCAGTAAAAGAAATTGATAAAAATATAAAATTAGAAAAAGAAAGAGAAATGGCTAAGCAAGTAAAAATTGATGATGTTTATATTCCCATTTTTGATGGATGCAACTATTCAAGCTGGGAATTCAGATTACTGAATATTTTAGAATATAAAGAATGTAAAGAGCAAGCAATAAGAGTATTAACTGAAGCAGATAGTCAAGATGTTTGGAAGAAAGCAGATTTAAAAGCTAAAAATATACTGATAAGCTCAATATCAGATAAGCAATTAGAGTACATTAAAGAATGTAAAACAACATATGAAATGATGAGAAAGCTAGACAGTATGTACTCAACAAAATCTACAGCTCTACAGATAATATGTAGAAGTAAGTTAGAAGATGTAAAATTGAAGAATTATGACAAAGTTGAAGATTTTTTTGTAGATTTTGAACAAGCCTGTAATAAGTTTAAAGAAGCTGGTGGAACTTTAAATGAACCAGAAAAGATAAGATATATAATAAAAGCACTGCCACCCAGTTACAGTTTTATTGGTGACTTTATAGATGTCATACCAGAAGAGCAAAGGACAGTAGAATATGTAAAGTCCAAAATTCAAGAGAAAAATATGACAAGACCTGAAAGTGAAAGTAAAAGAAATGTCAGCACTTTCAGCATAAAAACAAAAGGACAATGTTTTAACTGTGGGAAAGAAGGCCACAACAAGAAAGATTGTTGGAGAACACCACAATATAACCAAGGCAGAGGAACGCATACCAGTCAAAGTAGAGGAGCCTACTACAACAGAGGTCATGGTCAACGAGGATTTCAACGAGGATTTCCACGATCAAATTCAAGGGGGTATTCACAACAAGGCCATGGACAGAACAGAACAAGTCAACCAAGAGAAGAATCTTCTAGTCAACGTAACGACAACCGCAATGCAGAATCATGGGTAACGATGGTAAACCATAATGAGGTAATAGAAACAGAAATTAATGAAAGTAAAAATGAAATAAACTGGCTTTTAGATAGTGGTTGTACTGACCATATAGTTAATAATGATAATTATTTTGAAAAATTTATTGTATTAAAAGAACCAGTTAATGTAAAATTGCCAGATGGAAAAATATTAAAAGCTACTAAAATAGGTAACATTATAACGTATTTTAAAACTTATTATTATGAAAAGAAAGTTGATCTTAAAAATGTCTATTATGTAAAAGAATTAAGTAGAAATTTGTTAAGTTTTTCTAAAATAACTGTAAATAACACAATTGTATCGAGAAATCAAACAGCAAAGATTTATAATAAAAATAGAGAATTAGTAGCTGTAGCAGAAAAAATAAATAATTTGTATTTAATGAAAAGTTTTATTGATGAATATAAAGGTAAAAATATTTATGCAAATACGCTAAAATTAACAGATAAAGAAAAATGGCACAGAGCATTAGGCCATGTAAATTTTCAATATTTAAATAAATTAGTTAATGAAAAATTATTGAATGGGTTTACCAGATAAATTAGAAAATAATAATATGAAATGTGCAAACTGTATTCAAAGTAAAATGGCTAATGTACCGTTTGAAAATAAGAAAACTAGATCTACTGAGACTTTAGAATTAATTCATACAGATTTAAATGGTCCACACAGCACAGCTGGTTATGGTGGAGAAAGATATTTTTTAACGTTTATAGACGATTATAGTAAATGTAGTAGAGTTTATTGTATTAAAAGTAAATCTGAAACAGCAGGATGTTTTATAGAATACGTAAATTTAGTAGAAAATCAATTTAATAAAAGAGTAAAAAAGCTACAATGTGATAATGGTAAAGAGTATTTAAATCTAGAAATTTATAAATTTATTAAATATAAAGGAATTGAATTATTACCTTGTCCACCCTACGTCCATGAATTAAATGGAGTAGCGGAAAGATTTAATAGATCAGCTATGGATATAGGCAGATGTTTAGTAAGAGAAGCCAAGATACCTATAAGGTATTGGCCAGAAGTAATGAAAACAGTTTCTTATTTAAAAAACCGTACAATAGCCAACACACATGAAAATAAAACTCCATACGAAATACTTTTAAAATCAAAACCTGATGTAAAACATTTGAAAATATATGGAAGCAAAAGTTTTGTAAGGGTACCAGAAGTATTAAGAAAAAGTAAATGGGACGATAAAGCTAAATTAGGTATACTTGTAGGTTATACACATAATGGTTATAGAGTTTTAATTGATAATAAAGTCATAAATGCCAGACATGTTAAAGTAGTTGAAGCAGATACAGAATTAATTTGTACTGAACAAAATGATGAAAATTACATTGAATTAAATTTAGAAAATAATAATAGTCAAAGTAAAATTGATTCTGAAAATGAAAATGATAATGAAATAAATGATAATGAAAATTATGATAGTGAAAACTCAAATTCTAATAATAAAATAAATAATGATTCTGGCAAAATAAATAAAAGATTTAAAAAACGAAAAGATAATTTAGAAGTTGAAAGAACCTCAACGAGAAAGAAAAGTCCTATAGAAAGATATGGTAACCCAATAACACATTATATATATGTAAATTATGTAAACGCTAATGTACCGAATACATTCGAGGAGGCGATAAACTCCACAGAAAGTAAAGAATGGCAAAATGCTATGAATTCTGAAATTAATAGTTTAAATAAAAATAAAACATGGACTATTGTAGATAAACCAAAAGATAAGAAAGTAATTGATGTTAAATGGATATTTAAAAGAAAAGGAGATAATTCTTATAAAGCTAGATTAGTAGTAAAAGGCTTTCAACAAAAAGAATATTTAGAAAATGTATACTCTCCAGTAGGAAAAATGCAAACTTTAAAAATTTTGTTAAGCTATTGTTGTGTAAATAATTTAGATATAGAACAAATGGACGTTGAGACAGCATTTCTTAATGGTACAGTAAAATCAGAAGTTTATATTTATGAACCAAAAGGTTATGAAACTGGAGAAAATAAAGTATGTAAACTCCAAAAGGCACTCTATGGTCTCAGAGAAAGCCCACGAGCATGGTATGAAACATTTAATAACTATGTTGAAAAATTAAATTTTGTTAGAAGCAATCATGACTATTGTTTATATGTAAATAACACAAGCAATGATCCTATATATATGTTGGTATTTGTAGATGATATTTTAATTTGCTGCAAAGATAAAAATAAGATCAAGGATATAAAAACAAAATTAATGCAAAGATTTGCAATGAAAGATTTAGGTAAAATAACAGGATATATTGGAATTGATATTAATCATGATAAAGAAAAAGGTGTAATGACTTTAAGTCAACAAAAATATATTGAATCATTGGCTATAAATTTTTACTTTGTAGCAAAAGAACTCGATTAAACGCATCGTTTATTCATAAGTCAGGATTGGAAATATTATTAGAAGGCGGGCAGCTTCGTCATGTTCTCAAGTCCTGTTACAAATGGAGCTTATTTTTCATCAATTTTTTTTTATTCTTTTTTTTCTTCATTTAATTTAATCTCAACTGTGCTAATTTTATTATCGTTATAATTTAAGTGGATTTCATCGATTCCCATTATATCAGTATTTGGTTTTTAAAAATTTGTATACGAAATGTCATGTTCAATTTCCATCAAAATTGTTTCATGATTCGAATTCTTTTGTTTACGATACATTTCCATGATCTTTTTTTGTTCTGCAAATAAATGCATTTGTGAATTTTTTTCTAATAGTTCAAGCTCGGTGAAATCTAAATTTAATGGTATTTAATTTAGACGTTGCTCATGACAAAAACTCCTCCTTATCATGTCCGGTGAATCATCGTAATTAATATTTGCATTATTATAATTTTGCAAAACTGGAAACATTCTTATTAGTTGCGTTCTAAAAATTCTTGATAAACGTAATCTCATTGGAGAAACATCATATTTCAAACAACATGGACCTAAATTATCAAGTATTGCAATAGCAAAAACAATTGCAAAAACGCCACAATCATAATTATCTGTTTGTGATTGTACTGTTTCGAATACTATGCTCAATTCTGATTTGTTTGGAAATAATCTGTTTATATAAATCTTATGCTTATCAGGTAGATATTTAAGATTTAAACTGTCATATATATGAATTACCTTATTATTATAATACACACAAATCCGGTGACACTTTTCCAAATTTCCGGAAAATAATAACTGTATAAATTCTCCATCAATCGGTACTGATTTAATATGTTGTGGTCTTCGAATTGGTAGAGTTTATTGCATGTTGAATCGGGTGTACCGGTTTGAAATATCATTAAATTCTAATATATGAATATCAGTTAACATGAAAGCAATTCCACTATACAATCCGTGTCCTTAAACAATCAATTTATCTTTCTCAGTCAAAACAATTATTGAAAATTAAAATTCTTTTAAGAATTTTAATTCACTTTTAATGAACTTTTTCCAAAGATATTCACAAAATAATTGCTTATATATTAACTTATTTAATTTACTGCCCTTTTACTTTAAAAGCTGAAAAATAAAAGAAATTATGGAAAATGTTATGATTTAATTGTTATATGATGAATAAATAATAATAAAATTTGTAAAAATAATATAACGATAAAAAATGGTTATTTTCAGCAGTTATACATATATATATGGGACATTTCACACAAACTGGAAGAGCAAAAAAATAAAAATCGCTGAAATTCTGAAAATATATTCTGTTTGTTACCCAAAATGTGTAAAAAAATTTTCAAGGATTTAGATTGGAAGAATCAAGAGCCATAGATCCTCGAAATTTGGAAATTTTTCAAAATGTTTGGAAAGGTACCAACTTTATGATTTTTTTTCTGAAAATCCTGATGTTTTCCAGAGAAATTTATAAGAATATTTCTTGTTGTAAATAAAGAGGAGAGTTAGCATGATCTTTTACAGACCTAAATTTCAAAGTTTTCTATTGGTTCTTACATATATTACATGGTAATTGGAACTACTCATTGTTTGTCACTTCAGAAATTGCTTTTCGAGGGCTTATTGTTTTCTATTTTTTATTAACTTTAGAATAAATTTTTGATTGTGTAAGAAAGAGCCACCAATAAGGAGTTATGACAGTCCGAAATATATATTTTAATGTATCATTTATTTTTTATATTGAATATAAATGTATATTTTCATCTATGATTAAATTTTTATATTGAAAATAAATTATACATGAAAATATATATTTTAAACTGTCATAACTCCTTATTGTTGGCTCTGACTTACATGATAAAATATTCATTTTAAAGTTCATATAAAATAGAAAAAAATTAGCTCGCGAAAAGAAATTTCGGAAGTGGCGAACCATGAGTAATTTCAATTACCATGTAATACATATAAGAACCAATAGAAAACTTCGAAATTCAGATTCTGTAAAGAAGCTCGCGAAAAGAAATTTCGGAAGTGGCGAACCATGAGTAATTTCAATTACCATGTAATACATATAAGAACCAATAGAAAACTTCGAAATTCAGATTCTGTAAAGAATCATGCTAACTCTGCTCTTCATTTACAACAAGAAGTATTCTTATGAATCTCTCTCTAAAATATCAAGATTTTCAGGAAAAAAAATGATTAAGTTGGGACTTTTCTAAAAATTTTGAAAAATTTCCAAAATTCAAGGATCTATAGCTCTTGATCCTTCTAATTTAAGTCCTTGAAAATTTATTTACATATTTTGGATAACAAAAAGAATATATTCTCAGAGTTTCGGAGATTCCTATTTTTCTGCTCTTCCAGTTAGTGTGAAATGCCCCAAATATATATATATATATATATATATATATATATATATATATATATTCATTAGAAAAAGTTTGTTGTAAAAAGAACTAAAATAAAAATTATTTTGAGTCATTTCTAATAATTGTATTCTTCAATTTATTTACAGTTATTTACGGATATTTGCAGTATCTACATTTAAAAAATGTATAAATGATAATAAACAATCATTATTTATCTCCAGCCTAACGCTTTTTCATTGTTATTTACAATTTTCAATATTTTCTTATAATCATTTGTTTATTCACAGTATTATTCTACTTTAAAAAAATAATTTTCATACATGGTGATGAAATATTTAACCATAAGATAATATATATATATATATATATATATATATGTTGCATATCACAAGAAAATTCACACATCAAAACTAATTCTCTAATGCAAAGAATAAAAAATTAAATCAATAGAATTTTGAAATTTTGATATGGGAATACTTTTTATAAATAACTTTTTAATAACTTTGAAAAATGATAAATTTTTTGAATAACTTGTGGTATTAAATGCTAATTAAATTTATTTTTAACGTGAAGATAATTATTCAAGTTGGGAATGTATTTAATGAAATAATATAACTATTTATAAGTTATCACTTAAGGAGGTACCTTCGTCCACCACTCGAGTCAAATTTTGAATATGCTTATTTCACGGTGGAAGAATAAAAGGTGATTCGACTTACCCCCACTTTCTGTGATGCTTATTGAATTTCCTCTCTTCTTCTCCGCGGAGCCACTCAAGTAGATACCCCACGTGCACACCTACATAAGCCCACTGAGTACGCATCGTTGTGTGCGTGCGCTGTTCACGAACAGCAAATGAACGTGTGTTAGTGAACACGTACGGCGTCCGGCATTGTGTCAGTAGAGTAAATTATAACTATATTAATTTAAATGTTCATAGCAAAAGTTTAGATTATAATTATTAATTACAAATGTATTTATTTAATAAATTTAATTAGTTATTAAATTTTATACTTTTATAGTAAATATTAAACTTATTTTATATTTTTACACTATCTAAAGTGTCAATAAGATTAAATAAGTATCTTTTTACTTTTTTATGAAATAAATCAATTAATATTTGTACATAATAAAATTTAAATTTTCATAATAAAATTCTCAATTAAAAAAATATTGAAATTTAAACTTTTGGAAAGTATATATGGGCAGATGAGCATATGTCATTTCATGTTTACTTATTTATGATGCAGCTTTAGCGTAATGGCTACGATGTGCGCTTTGAAAAGTTTGTTGCTCTGGGTTCAAATCCGGTTACATTCAATTTTTTTTTTTTTAATTCATAAAAGGTGTATTTTAATTTTTTAATTATTTTATTTTACAAAATTATATTTATTAAATTATTGAAAAATAAATAATTGAATCAGTTGATCAATAAAAATCTTAGCGTTTTGTGCCGTATCAAGCTCGAGCCCTGACAAAAATTACAAAATAATGTTTTTTTCTTGTAAGTAAATTTTATAAAAACTGTTTTTAATCAATTACTATATTTATAATTTGTATTAAACTTTATTATTTGACAATAAATATTGACGATTTACGTCTGATAGTGTTGTAATCATACCAATTTTCATCAATTTAAAGTTAAATTTCGATAATTTTTTTCTCTGAAATCAGGGTGCTGATCTTATATTTTCAAAGTCACTCTGAAATAGTAATAACTTATACTTTTTATAGTATTTTTTTACTAAAAATCCAATTTTTTATCAAATTTGCTCGAGCCAGCTTAAATTGAAAATTTTATTTATAAATTCTTTTATTCAATTATTTCACAAGTAACTGAAAAATTACTATAAGTACTAAATGTAAATTATTTACAGAAGTAGAAAAATGTAAATATGTTATATTATCAATTTTTTTTAATTATATTGATTTTCTACAAATTAAAATGAAATATTTACAAACAAATTAATGAATTTTGATTACTATACAATTTAGCAATTTTATTAACACTTTAGTAGTAATTATTAAAATTCAATAAATATTAAATAAAATTAAAAAAAAATAATATAAGTTTAGAAAGAGTAGAGTAAAAATTGCACTATAAGAAACGTAGTTCTTTTAACAATATCTGAATTTTTAAAAGTGCACCAATAGCAGGAAATAATTTGTCAATTTAATTAGGGAAATTCGTTAATTCTTAAAGAGTTACAACATCATATATTTCTGATTTTACACAATTGATTATGGGGTTATGCATGATAATATAAGTATTATGAAATCAATATAATTAATAAATAATAATTATTTACTTACCTTGAAGCGTAGATAAATATTTATCTAATCCGTACTTCTTAAATAAATTATCCATTCAAGATAAAATTCAATAAAGAATCTTAATAATGTTGTGGTGCAAAAAATTTATCAACGAAAATCTAATATATTATAAGCTATGGTTTTGCTACGTACTTTTGAATTACATATAGTATAATTATGAACTTATAAATATTTTTGTTGTAATATGTAAATGTTGCGTCTTATATCTGTAAGCGTATCACCTTCTGTCGGTAAATGCGTACTCGACCATACATATGAATCAGCAAATCAGCTGAGAAAGAGAGGCTCTAGTCGAGCTCAAGCAGTCTGTAAAACAGAGTCTAGCGAGCGCCATGTAGCGATAAAGACAAGCTCTTTACAATAGCACATGTAAAGTAAAGCTCAGCCATTTGTAACGTATTAGATTAATAATTACTGTACTTAAAGATAATTAGAATATATATCAACCAGTTTAATATTATTAAATAAAGGGTGTTTTCCTTTCCGATCCCGGAGCACAAAACCTCTATTCCCAACATGGCAGCAGTCCGTGGTTGAAGGTATGCAAATCAAAAACGTGGTTAAAAAGAAATAATAAGATAACGTGGTTTATAAGAAAAAATAAGAAAACGTGGTCAAGATAAAAATAAAATAAAAGAACGTGGTTCAAAAAAAAACAAGAAAACGTGGTTGATAAAATAGAAGAAACGTGGTTATTGAAGCAAAAACGTGGTAGACTATTTAAGTCAAAAAGATAACTAAAAGGCAAAAGTAAAGTGAAAAATATAAAGAAAAGTGAAAAGGAAAAATTATTGTTAGTCAATAAAAAGAAAAAAGAAGAAAATTAAGCAGAAAATACGTTTGATGCTAACGGATTAAAAATTAAAGCCACGTGGTCGCATAACGTAAGGTTAGAAAAAAAAAAAAAATTATTTTGAGGTTAAAACAGAGCACGTGTCTGAAAGATAAAAGGAAAGATAAAGAAAACAAGTGAATAAAAGGTAAAAAATAATAAATAATAAGAAGAAGATAGTGAATAATAATTTTGAAAAAATAGACTGTACGAGAAAAGTAAAAAAAGTGACAAAATAAAAAGATTAAAAACGTGAATTCACTAAGGAAATTAATAAGTGAATTTAATAAGATAATTAAAAGAAAATTTAATGAAACAGACAAAAGCTGAAAATATAGTGCTTATTAAAGAAGAAAGAAATCGTTTAAGAAAAGTTTTCCTCAAAGAACTGAAAAAAGTGTTAAGTGCAGTAAAAGAAATTGATAAAAATATAAAATTAGAACAAGAAAGAGAAATGGCTAAGCAAGTAAAAACTGATGATGTTTATATTCCCATTTTTGATGGATGCAATTATTCAAGCTGGGAATTCAGATTACTGAATATTTTAGAATATAAAGAATGTAAAGAGCAAGCAATAAGAGTATTAACTGAAGCAGATAGTCAAGATGTTTGGAAGAAAGCAGATTTAAAAGCTAAAAATATACTGATAAGCTCAATATCAGATAAGCAGTTAGAGTACATTAAAGAATGTAAAACAACATATGAAATGATGAGAAAGCTAGACAGCATGTACTCAACAAAATCTACAGCTCTACAGATAATATGTAGAAGTAAGTTAGAAGATGTAAAACTGAAGAATTATGACAAAGTTGAAGATTTTTTTGTAGATTTTGAACAAGCCTGTAATAAGTTTAAAGCAGCTGGTGGAACTTTAAATGAACAAGAAAAGATAAGATATATAATAAAAGCACTGCCACCCAGTTACAGTTTTATTGGTGACTTTATAGATGTCATACCAGAAGAGCAAAGGACAGTAGAATATGTAAAGTCCAAAATTCAAGAGAAAAATATGACAAGACCTGAAAGTGAAAGTAAAAGAAATGTCAGCACTTTCAGCATAAAAACAAAAGGACAATGTTTTAACTGTGGGAAAGAAGGCCACAACAAGAAAGATTGTTGGAGAGCACCACAATATAACCAAGGCAGAGGAACGCATACCAGTCAAAGAAGAGGAGCCTACTACAACAGAGGTTATGGTCAACGCGGATTTCAACGAGGATCTCCACGATCAAATTCAAGGGGTATTCACAACAAGGCCATGGACAGAACAGAACAAGTCAACCAAGAGAAGAATCTTCTAGTCAACGTAACGACAACCGCAATGCAGAATCATGGGTAACGATGGTAAACCATAATGAGGTAATAGAAACAGAAATTAATGAAAGTAAAAATGAAATAAACTGGCTTTTAGATAGTGGTTGTACTGACCATATAGTTAATAATGATAATTATTTTGAAAAATTTATTGTATTAAAAGAACCAGTTAATGTAAAATTGCCAGATGGAAAAATATTGAAAGCTACTAAAATAGGTAACATTCTAACGTATTTTAAAACTTATTATTATGAAAAGAAAGTTGATCTTAAAAATGTCTATTATGTAAAAGAATTAAGTAGAAATTTGTTAAGTTTTTCTAAAATAACTGTAAATAACACAATTGTATCGAGAAATCAAACAGCAAAGATTTATAATAAAAATAGAGAATTAGTAGCTGAAGCAGAAAAAATAAATAATTTGTATTTAATGAAAAGTTTTATTGATGAATATAAAGGTAAAAATATTTATGCAAATACGCTAAAATTAACAGATAAAGAAAAATGGCACAGAGCATTAGGCCATGTAAATTTTCAATATTTAAATAAATTAGTTAATGAAAAATTATTGAATGGTTTACCAGATAAATTAGAAAATAATAATATGAAATGTGCAAACTGTATTCAAAGTAAAATGGCTAATGTACCGTTTGAAAATAAGAAAACTAGATCTACTGAGACTTTAGAATTAATTCATACAGATTTAAATGGTCCACACAACACAGCTGGTTATGGTGGAGAAAGATATTTTTTAACGTTTATAGACGATTATAGTAAATGTAGTAGAGTTTATTGTATTAAAAGTAAATCTGAAACAGCAGGATGTTTTATAGAATACGTAAATTTAGTTGAAAATCAATTTAATAAAAGAGTAAAAAGTTACAATGTGATAATGGTAAAGAGTATTTAAATCAAGAAATTTATAAATTTATTAAATATAAAGGAATTGAATTATTACCTTGTCCACCCTACGTTCATGAATTAAATGGAGTAGCGGAAAGATTTAATAGATCAGCTATGGATATAGGCAGATGTTTAGTAAGAGAAGCCAAGATACCTATAAGGTATTGGCCAGAAGTAATGAAAACAGTTTCTTATTTAAAAAACCGTACAATAGCCAACACACATGAAAATATAACTCCATACGAAATACTTTTAAAATCAAAACCTGATGTAAAACATTTGAAAATATATGGAAGCAAAGTTTTTGTAAGGGTACCAGAAGTATTAAGAAAAAGTAAATGGGACGATAAAGCTAAATTAGGTATACTTGTAGGTTATACACATAATGGTTATAGAGTTTTAATTGATAATAAAGTCATAAATGCCAGACATGTTAAAGTAGTTGAAGCAGATACAGAATTAATTTGTACTGAACAAAATGATGAAAATTACATTGAATTAAATTTAGAAAATAATAATAGTCAAAGTAAAATTGATTCTGAAAATGAAAATGATAATGAAATAAATGATAATGAAAATTATGATAGTGAAAACTCAAATTCTAATAATAAAATAAATAATGATTCTGGCAAAATAAATAAAAGATTTAAAAAACGAAAAGATAATTTAGAAGTTGAAAGAACCTCAACGAGAAAGAAAAGTCCTATAGAAAGATATGGTAACCCAATAACACATTATATATATGTAAATTATGTAAACGCTAATGTACCGAATACATTCGAGGAGGCGATAAACTCCACAGAAAGTAAAGAATGGCAAAATGCTATAAATTCTGAAATTAATAGTTTAAATAAAAATAAAACATGGACTATTGTAGATGAACCTAAAGATAAGAAAATAATTGATGTTAAATGGATATTTAAAAGAAAAGGAGATAATTCTTATAAAGCTAGATTAGTAGTAAAAGGCTTTCAGCAAAAAGAATATTTAGAAAATGTATACTCTCCAGTAGGAAAAATGCAAACTTTAAAAATTTTGTTAAGCTATTGTTGTGTAAATAATTTAGATATAGAACAAATGGACGTTGAGACAGCATTTCTCAATGGTATAGTAAAATCAGAAGTTTATATTTATGAACCAAAAGGTTATGAAACTGGAGAAAATAAAGTATGTAAACTCCAAAAGGCACTCTATGGTCTTAGAGAAAGTCCACGAGCATGGTATGAAACATTTAATAACTATGTTGAAAAATTAAATTTTGTTAGAAGCAATCATGACTATTGTTTATATGTAAATAACACAAGCAATGATCCTATATATATGTTAGTATTTGTAGATGATATTTTAATTTGCTGTAAAGATAAAAATAAGATCAAGGATATAAAAACAAAATTAATGCAAAGATTTGCAATGAAAGATTTAGGTAAAATAACAGGATATATTGGAATTGATATTAATCATGATAAAGAAAAAGGTGTAATGACTTTAAGTCAACAAAAATATATTGAATCATTGGCTGTGAAATATCATTTAGAAAATGCAAAGCTCTATGAAACTCCGATAGAGACAAGTTTAAAACTTGAACAAGCAACTGAAACAGATGAAAGAATTAGTTATAGAAATTTAATAGGCGAACTTTTATACATTAGTACAGGGACAAGACCTGATATATCATATAGTGTTAATTATTTAAGTAGATATCAAAGTTGCTACAACGAAACACATTTTAAGTATGCTTTAAGAATACTGAAATATTTATATAAAACGAAAGATTTAAAACTAACGTATTACAATAATGTAAAGAAAGAAAAATTAGATTGTATGGTCGATTCAGATTACGCAGGTGATCATATTGATAGAAAATCCACAACAGGATTCGTAATTAGAGTATATGGTAATGTAGTTTATTGGAAAACACATAAACAGAAAACTGTTACAAAAAATTCTACTTTCGCTGAATATATTGCTATGTCAGAAGCAGTGACAGAAATATTATTTATAAAAGATTTGTTAAATGATGCATTTAAATTTAATATAGATAGACCAATTAAAATTTATGAAGATAATTCTGGTGCGATAGCTATAGGTAAATTTGGTAATCTAACAAAAAATTCGAAGCACATTGAAGTGCAATATCATTATATTAATGAAAATTATGAAAATGGTGTAATAGATATTTTAAAAATTGAAACTGATAAAAATATAGCTGATATATTAACCAAAGGTCTATGTAAAGAAAAATTTATTAAAAACAGAAAAGAATTAAGATTAATTTAAAAACATGTAAAAGCGAAATTGAATATAAAATAAAAGAAATAAAAGCCGCAAATTTAAGGAGGCGTGTTGTAATATGTAAATGTTGCGTCTTATATCTGTAAGCGTATCACCTTCTGTCGGTAAATGCGTACTCGACCATACATATGAATCAGCAAATCAGCTGAGAAAGAGAGGCTCTAGTCGAGCTCAAGCAGTCTGTAAAACAGAGTCTAGCGAGCGCCATGTAGCGATAAAGACAAGCTCTTTACAATAGCACATGTAAAGTAAAGCTCAGCCGTTTGTAACGTATTAGATTAATAATTACTGTACTTAAAGATAATTAGAATATATATCAACCAGTTTAATATTATTAAAAAAGGGTGTTTTCCTTTCCGATCCCGGAGCACAAAACCTCTATTCCCAACAATTTTAACTCAGTATCTCTACATATTTAATTTTTATTTATGAAATAATTCAATTTCATTTTAATCAAATAATTTTTAAAATTCAATTGAAAATAAAGTCAAACATGAAAATAGTAGGGCCAACTATATTATTCTCACAGCGTATATATTATGTAACATTTGGGATGGGTCAGTTTTGTAAACTTAAAAATAAAGATATTAAAAAATAAGTCAAGAGAAAACAAATTGCTGAATTGTATAGTAATTAAAATTCATTATTTAACTTGTAAATATTTTAATTTGTAAAAAATCAAAATAATTAAAATAAATTCATGATAATATAGTATATTTACATTTTTCTACTTTTGTAAATAATTTATATTTAGTGTTCATAGTAATTTTTTAATTACTTGCGAAATAAATAAATAAATTTTTCAGATTAAAGATTTTTATTAATCAACTGATTTAATTATTTATTTTTAAATAATTTAAAAAATATAATTTTGTAAAATAAAATATTTAAAAAAATTAATATACAACTTTTATGAAAAAAAAAAAAAATTGAATGTACCCGGATTTGAACCGAGAGCGACAAACTTTTCAAAGCGCACATCGTAGCCATTACGCTAAAGCTGCATCATAAATAAGTAAACATGAAATGATATATGCTCATCTGCCCTTATATACTTTACAAAAGTTTAAATTTCAATGTTTTTTCATTAATAATTTCATTTTTATAAAATTTTAAAATTCAATATATCAAAAAAATATTAATCAATTAATTCCATGAAAAAGTAAAAAGTATTTTTTACTTATTTAATTCTATCGAGACATATAAGAATATAAAATAAGTCTATTATTTACTATGAAAGCAAATAATTTAATAAATTATTTAATTTATTAAATAAATCTATTCATTAGTTATTGAGGAGTTTGGGTTCCAATATTATTTACTAATATTTTTCTATTTGAAATCAGAAATCTAAATATCTTGAAAACTAATGATTAGAATAATTTGAAAATTTAAATAATTAATCATCATGGTATATACTACACTTTGAAAAATTTTCTGGTAACTATACCAGTTTCCTGTAAATAATTACATGTTTTAGCGATGTGAAGTTATATTTTTATGTAACTTTACATCGCTGAGCGTAGGTCCTACTATGATCGCGGTATTTTCCCCGTGCTTAGCAGTGTAATATTACAGTCAATATCAACATGGCTGTCCGGTAAAAATACATGACATACGTGAACTTTCGCGACAATAGAAACACATTTTAAACACAATAAGAAATATTTTATTCTTATTAATTCGATTGTCGTGGGGAAGAAGGTGTCATTTCATTTTTAATTGTAGAGAGGTGTCATTTCGATTTTGGTTGAAGAAAGGTGTAATTTCATTTAAGGTTAAAAAGAGGCTTATGGTTTTTAATTTATATATTTTATTTATTTATTTAATTTATTAAAATTTGGAATAAATGAATTTCTTTTGGGGTCTGCTACATGATTAAATTGAAAAAATTTTTTTTTGACATGGCACTTTTCTTTAAATTAAAATGAAACGAAAGTCTTTTTTTAACCCAAAATAAAATGACACCTTTCTTCAACCAAAATTGAAATGACACCTCTCTACAACCAAAAATGAAATGACACCTTCTTCCCCACGACCGTTGAATTGATGTTTAACATAAAGTTATTAAATAATCTTTTCAAATTTTATAGTCTCATGAGAAATAAACGTTCAACGTATATTTTTTATTAAATTATATCGAATGTAGGTTAGAAACGATGGATGTAAAGTTCCGAAAAATTTTTTACTGTGTACAAGTTAATACATTCCTTTTATGGAAATTCAGAAATAGAATGAAAAGACATCAGTTAAATATGACAGTTAATTTTTATATCTTCTCATAGTGAAATATAATCAAACTTTGACAACAAATTCAACATAATAAAATAATTGTACTTTCAATGATCATATTTAATACAAATTTTAGAGTGATATTACAGAATATTATTTTTTCCGCATTTATAATAAGTGCTTCGCAAATAATAAGTAAATTTTCTTTTGAAATGTTTACTCTTTTAGGGGAAATTTCACCCCTATCTAGACAGTTCATAAATATAAATTCATTGAAAGGCGCGGTAGCGCCTCGACGGCGAGTTAAGGTACGAATACGAAAACGTCTAGGCGCTCCTCTTATACTTTAAAATAGAGTTTCAAAAATTTCAAAATCGAATCCCATAAAAATACATCGATATATACACATAAATACAATTAATAATATTTAAAGATCAAGAGGCGCGGTAGCGCCTCGACGGCGAGTTAAGGTATGAATACGAAAACGTCGAGGCGCTCCTTTTATACTTTAAAATAGAGTTTCAAAAATTTTTAAATTGAATCCCATGTAACGGTAATTTACTACACGTTGCAAAAAAGAATTAGCTTTTAATTTAATGTAAACTTTAGCTAAGTCCTTAAATTTTACTATATGCAGAGTTGCTGAAATTTGTAAGAATTTCACTAAATATTATACAGCGAACTCCGATTGTGCTAGCTAATCAATCCTATTGATAAACGACAAAATCATATCTGATATACTCGTCGCTTGCTGCACACACTGCGTCTCTCTCTCTCTCTCTCTCTTATCTGATCGAGAGACGCGTGGCCGGTAGCGCAGTTTTCCTTCGTGAGGCAGGTTCCAAAATACGTTATATTAAAATATATGATATTACGTTATTAAATAATTTATAACTGCTCACAAGGACCGCGGAGGCGTCGGAGTAAGCAACGGGAAATATATATTTTATGTTAAATATAATCAGGCAATATAAATTAATTGAAAGCACGATTTAATAGAAAAGAATTAATTTATTACAAAAAAAATATAAATATAATCAAGATAAAATGTGAACTAAATGAGAATGAAATTGAATAATATATAAAAAGTAATGTACGCGTCTATTGAGAGAGTGAGCAAAGGGAGGGCGCGTCGCGAACTAAATGATCCTCGCTTATGACGCTGATCGGTTATATAACCGATGATACAATATACCTGAACAAGTATCTCTCGAGGAAGAGATACTTGGATATCACCACAGTATAATTATACTTACAATAACGCACTGGCCAGCTTACACTAATTACCTACGTGCACGTAGACGCCGCTCGCCCGTTATCGAAGCTTCTCCCTGTACGTAACCAATACGTAAATGCTCTGGAGTAGATCGGTGGAACACGTCTCTTCCCGATCCTTGAATTCCGCTGAGCTCTGCCAACGTGGTTGCCTGGACGTAGATCGGTGGAATCTTATGCACGTCGATCAACGTATTTGTTGGCACTTAATGGCTGACCGCTAAGACGCGCGAAAAGCGGTCAAGCAAAACTCTACAGAAAGAATTTCTGAGAGTTGCAACTAGCCAATATAATATAATACGCAAGTCGGTATAAACTCACGACTTTTAATTAAGACAATGTCTCGCTCTATCAATTGCGAACTTAGTCTACCGTATTATATGTCCACGTGGCGAAATTCTCTAAATGAGCACAGCGCGGCTTAGGTTTCGTGCTAACGCAACGGTAGCCGGAAACTCTCTCAAGCGCCTCGCGGCCGGCTCGCTTCTCGCTCGCGTGCCGGTCGTCAAGATACGCACTTCTTTACTCGTCTTAGACGAGATATATGACCGAGCGTTTATTCTATTTTAATACCTAAGCGCGCAAAATTCAAACACGGTAGAATACCGTTACACCCATAAAAATACATCGATATATACACATAAATACAATTAATAATGTTTAAAGATTTTCATTATCTTTAATTGAAAAAAAATTGATTACAATCGGTTCACTCAATCACGAGAAAATGCAGTTTTAAATTTCGAAATGTCGTATTCTCGTTATTTTTTTTCTTCTTCATCGTTTTCAGCCAGCATAAACTGCGCAACCGGAAATGCGTAGTATCAACGAATATAAATGCTTTATAATATATTTCAATGTTCATGGTATATGCGCATTGATACACATGTTATGTATATGTATATATATATATATATATATATATATATATATATATACATGGTCCGTTTCATGTCAACTTGCACCCGTAGACCCGTATATTTTTTGGTTTATATATATGTATATACATACATACATACATGAGACATTTCATGTCGGCTAGCACGTACTCATAAGTACAGGTTTTCTATATATGTGGTACATTTCATGACAACGCGCACACACCCATACAAGTACCCTTAGGTTTATTCGCATGCATGCACACAGCCTTTAATAAACATGAAATTTTTCACGTCAATTGGAACGCACGCACATACAGGTTTATGTATATAAGACATTTCATGTCAATGCGCACGAACACACACAGGATTATATATATATGGGCCATTTCATTACAACTCGTACGTACTCATAATCACAGGCTTTTCTATATATGTGGGATGTTTCATGTCGATTCGCATGCATGTACACGCACGTTAATATACATAGGATTTTTCACGTCAATTCGAACGCACACACACAGGTTTATATGTATATATGAGACATTTCATGTCAATTCGCACGCATGCACAGAGACTTTGATAAACATGAGATTTTTGACGTCAATTGGAAAGCACGCACATACAGGTTCATATATATGGGATATTTCATGTCAATGGGCACGCACGCACACACAGGTTTATATATATATATATATATGGGACAGCCCATGTCGTTGCGCATGCATGCACACACACGTTAATATACATGGGATTTTTCACGTCAATTATAACCCATGCCCACACAGGTTTATATATATGGGACATTTCATGACAACTCTAACACACTTATCTGAGTGCCCTTAGGTTTACATATATGTGACGTATCATGTCAACACGCACGCACTGGTTTTCATACATTTGACATTTCTTGTCAACTCGAACGCGCAAACACATCTAAACATGTACTTGAGATTTGTATTTATATATATCGGATCGTTTTGTCAATTCGCATGCACGCACACACATGGGCTTATGAATATATATATATATATATATATATATATATATATATATATATATATATATATATATATATATATATATATATATATATACATATGTGTATATCTGTGTACACATATACATGGGATATTTAATTCTAAATCACACGTGCGCGCACACACACAGGTTTGTAAATACGGAACGTTTCATGTCAATTAACGTGCATGACACACGTACTTGAGTTTATATATATTTTTCTTTATATATATATATATATATATTAGGGTGGCGCTTATTTCCCAAAATGCTTGAATATCGTCTCCCGTCCCGGGGATCGGTTGTTACTATCCAAAAACTATAAATGAATCCAAAAATCCGGTATAGAAAGTTTTAAACACGTTTCAATTTAAAAAAAACGCTTTTTTCTCATTTTTTCTAAATTTTTCGTACTTTGATGCTCTAATTCTTTTCTAAATTCTTTTTGGGACTTTGTGCGCATATAAATCATTTCTGTCAGTAAAAAAAATATCCCCCATAGTGCTTTAGAAGCAAAATAATTTGTTTTCACCGAGATGTAGCTTGTTAATTCAGTAAAAAATTTTTAAAAAAGTACTTTTTTTTCGTGTTTTCAATTTTATAGATGGGTTCTCGTCACTAGAAGTGCAAATGAGTTTTACTATGCAAAAGTAGAGTTGAAAACCTTTAATTTCATTTTTTATACAAGTTTCCAAGTGCTTTCATTACCGAGATATGATCATTCAAAGTTGGTACAAAAATCGAAGTATGAAATCTGTGAACTAACTACTTTATTTCGTTTGTGAAAAGATCTAACAAGGAGAGTGTTTCACCTTCGGGTCACCGATTGGGCTCAAATTTAGGAAATGTTTTCTGGATGCAGAAACATGGAGAAAGCCAAAATTTTAGAGGCCAACACTCAAAATTTCTCTAGTTATAGGCCATTGAAGAAAATCACGAAAAAAGTTACCAGATTTTCAAATGCTTATAGTTCCTCAGCATTGTTAGCTAAAAGCTTATACCTTTTTTAAATGAAAGCTGAGCTCAAATCCTTTCAAAATAGCACCTAAGGCATCCCAAAATATTATTTTTTCCCAAAGTTAGAGCGCAATGAAGATTAGACCTAATTTCAGCTTTTATTATTAATTAATGTTTTAAACAGAAAATTAAGGTCAAATCTTCATTGCGCTCTAACTTTGGAAAAAAATAATATTTTGAGATACTATAGGTGCTATTCCGAAAGGATTTGAGCTTAGCTTTCATTTAAAAAAAGGTACATGCTTCTAGCTAACAATGCTGTGGAACTATAAGCGTTTGAAAATCTAGTAACTTGTTTCGTGATTTTTTTCAATGGCCTGTAACTAGAGAAATTTTGAGCGTTGGCCTCTAAAATTTTGGCTTTCTTTATATTTCTGCATCTAGAAAACATTCCCCAAATTTGAGCCCAATCGGTGACCCGAAGGTGAAACACTCTCCTTGTAAGTTAGTATTACACAATTAAAATTTCTAATAAAAGCAAACAATATATTTTAAAAAATATAGTAAACAAAAATATATAATATGTTATAAATGCATTTTATTAATTTCTTACATCACTCTGTTCTCAGTTTCTTAATCAATTTTTTTTTATCAGCACTGGCTAATAAATTTTTTCTACTTTCATCAATAAACTGGAGTAAATACTGTTTTTGATCTTCATCACGAGATCGAGTATTGACATATTCTTCAGCTAAGTGAATCGCTCTTTCGGCGCAGTCATTCACTACAACAAGATGTTTTAATTTTTCACGGCATTCTAAGTAAGAAGGATTCTTTTCCCATAAAGTACAATCCTGTTTTAAAAATGTTTTATCTAAATTAAACCTACTAAAAAAATTCAAACTTTGACTATTTGTGAAATAATCAAGTGTTTTATCGTACAATGATCGAATGCCCTCATCAGATGGATCAAATTTTTTCAAAATATCGTCATCTGAAGGTTTGTTTTTGAGTGATTTAATTATTCTTCGTTTGGTACTGATATCAACATCATTATCGAAAAGTGAAAGAATAGTGAGTTCTGGTGACAAGTACCATAAATGGTTTCTAAATTTATGTAAAGTAGCATCTGATATGCTTTTGTCGATATCTTTGAAATCAATTAATGATTTTATTAATTTCAAATCTTTGTTTGGAGCGGAAATAGCTAAAGGAGCGGTGTACCATGGATCGAGATATTTGAATACAATGAATTTACATACAGCATATAATTTAGCTTCGTCGCTCTTACTCATTTTGAAAGATTTTCTGAATAAATACATTTTTATTGTGTAGATAGCTTTAGCCATCCAGCGAGCATGGTGAATTGCTCCTGGCTTTTTAAAAGTTATGGTTTCGTCAACGCCCAAGAAAATTAAACAAAGCTCTAATAATTCTTTGTAATCATTTCTAGGCTGCTCTTCTGCTAAAAATTCTTTTATATTTTGAATCGCATCAGGAACTTTATCCTTCAAAGATATTTCTAGTCCGGGTAGTCCATTTTCAAAAGAATTCAAATCAAAATTAGACCATTGCTCTCTAAATCTTTTAAACATCGGCATATCTGGACCACTAGTGCCAGGAAATTTCACTTCAAATGCTGCTCTTAATAAAAGCTCAAAAACATGATGACGACAAGTTAAATAGAGCAAATCTTTTTCCATTAAATCTTCTAAAAGCATCGCTGTTCCGCTTTTGCATCCTAAATTCACATTTGTTGTGTCCCAGCAGATTGCATTTGTTAATTCTATTAATCCCCAATCTTTCAAAGATGCATAAACTGCTGAAGCTAACGTACTTGCTTTTTGATCTTGCAATGCTGGCACATTGATGAGTTTTGTAAATTTATCGCTGGATACTAAAATTGGCAATCTATCAACCTTCTTGCAAGTTATATCATCTGCAGAATATTGGTATAAATGCTGCACTTACTAGTACAGCAGAACTCTAAAATGCATGAATTGATTCGTCCTTTGATTTGGTGCTGCTGCTGTCCCGAAACAGTGCAGCATTCGTCTTAGTTTTGCGCTTATGATATACAAAAAGCGCCTACGATATCTGAAAAGCGCCTCTGGTGGACGAAAAGAGAAACTCAGCTGATGTATATTAGTCGTTTTGGGACGGCTGGGCCGCCGAATCTTGTGGGGCTTCTGCACGAATCGACGATGCAGCGGCTGTACTTAGAGTTTCCAGCAGACGAGCCAATGTTCTCTCAGTGTGGAATAAGTTTACCATCCCAGTGAACTATTAAAAAATCCATACGAGTATTTTCAATCAATTGCTTCATTTTTTCATATTCGTGCTTTCTTATTTCAGCTCTTGCAATATTGATATATTTACGATTGAGGATTAAAGTATCAAGATCAATGTTCAATTCATTAGCAATAAGACCGGTTATGAAAACAGCATCTCTGTCAGAAACTTTAGCTTTGTCAAAAGCTGCCACGACTGCTGGAGACATCACATTAATAGAACCTCTTCCATTTTTTTTTCATAGTTTCTTCCTTTTGCAGTATAAACTATATTAGATCTTTGCGAGCTTGAAAAGGTTTCTTCACTAGATGATTGCTCTGTTTGAAGCAATAACAGAGCTTTTGATCGTAAAAACAAATATAATCAAATGTGTAACTAAAATGAATGAAGACATTTTCGAATGACGAAAGTAAAAGTAAGAATAGTTTTTGACATATTAATCACCTTACTGAAAAATCTCAAATGAGACCTCAAATGAGATTTCAAATGAAATCTCATGCCAACATCTTATTTGACAATATTTCTTATTTTAGTAGGTTTGAAATCATCGATTAGAGACTATTTTTGACAAATTAGTACTTGGGAATTTTTTTTTTTAATTTGAATTTATAAAATTTTTTCCAAGTCCCAATTTAATAGTCACCAATCGATGATTTTAAAAAAACCAAAATAAAAATTATTGCTCAATGAGATTCCGGCATGAGATCTAATTCCAGATTTAAATTGAGAATTTTTAGTAAGGCATGGTTTAACGGTGACTAAAAATATATTTACTTGTCATAATATCTGTCTCTGAGACGAAATGTTCACTCTTAATAGATCCAGCTTCACTAATTGATGAATTTTGGCTGAATGTTTGACAGAGTTCTATTTTCGGATCCACGATTTTCGAAGTTGAAGGTTGTAGCAATTGTTCAATATTTTCTGGGGTCAAAATGTTTTCATCTGTAATTAAATGTAATCATAGAAAAACCAACTACAATTGTTACAAATCAAATTTTTACATATTATAAATGCATTATTACCTGAAATGTTTTCAGATTCTATTAAAGGTAATTTGATTTTTATGATATCAATTGGTTTCGACAGAAAAACTTTTTTTACTGATTCGTCCATTGAACCCAATAGTGTCATTGAAATATCTTAGGAAATATCAAATACATCAGCCATTTTTTCAAGAAATTCAGTGACTTTTGCACTCGGCTTATTCTGAAATTTTCTTACTTGTGTATAAGACTGGTATAGATTTTTTAATTTTTCGATGCAATGATCGATTCTTTTTACTTTTATGGATGATTCTTCCCATATACCTAAAATTTCCTTGATTACAATCCGAACAGCATCAGCTAATTTGGATTTTATAATGGACAGCCTGTGAAACAAATAATCACGTCGTTAAAATAATTAAGCGTTAAAAGAAAATTGTTATAAAAAAACTCGTGTGGCTAGAAATTTAGTTCTAAATTTAGCAGATACAATAAATATTTTTCAAAAAAAATTTGGTCAAGTTTGTTTTAAAACAAAATGATAAAATTTAAGTTCTGTTTTTCATGATTGTCTTGTGCAATTATATTGTATCCTTTATATCCATGAGAATATTAGATTTTTAATAAAAAATGCTACTTGATTGATAATAAACACGATCTCAAGTCAAAGCGTAATTTGAATTAAATATTTATGAAATATCCGTACATAAGATAATGTTCAAGAAATAAATTATCTCATTCTGAGTTTTTAAATTTATAAGTTAGACCAGAAACATTGATTAAGAAAACATTTATTAAAATTAGTAGATAGATAGCTCCGGATATCAGATTTTAATGAAATTTCGTGGTTAGTTTCTGTTCGATATATCTAAGAAAAATCCAGAACCTTAAGGCCTAATGCTGACTTGTTTTTGAAATATAACATGTCTTCTGAAATTTTCTCCATTCGTTGTACTGCAACATCAAACTTTTTATTTTAAATATTTTATATTTATTCAAAGCAAATAATTTTGCTTTAATTTACTTGAAATCAGCTAAAATCGTTGATATATAATTATAAAATAAAATATTTTATTAAATAAAATACCATTAAAGGTAAAAATTTAATTAAATTTTTAACTTACATCGAAGTCGATGGTTTCATTATCAATAAAATTATCTAAGAATTTGAATAATATTTTTGTATAATTAAATATTATCATTCACTTTTTTTCCATAATTTTTTAATGATTTATTCCACTATAAATCAGGCTTATAAGATTTATAGTGTAATAAATCATTGAAAAATTGTAGGAAAAAAGTGAGTAATAACATTTAATCATACAAAAATATCATTCAAGTTCCTAGATAATTTCATTAATAATCAAACCATCAACTTCGATTTAAGTTGAAAATTTAATTAAATTTTCACTTTTAATGGTATTTTATTTGATAAAATATTGTATTTTATAATTATATATTAACAATTTCAGATGATTTCAAGTAAATCAAAGCAAAATTATTTGCTTTGAATCAATATAAAACATTTAAAATAAAAAGTTTGATGTTGCAGTACAACAAAAGGAGAAAATTTCAGAAAACATGTATGTTATAATTCAAAAACAAGTCAACATTAGACCTTAAGCCCTACTGAAAAATATATATGAGATTTCATATGAGATCTCACATGCGATCTCATATGAGATCTCATATGAGATCTCACATGCGATCTCAAATGAGATCCCACATGAGATCTTATATGCAATCTCATATCAGATCTCATATGAGATCCCGTATGAGATCTCATATATATTTTCTATTTTCAACCCTACTAAGAAATATAAATGAGATCTCATATGAGATCTCACATGCGATCTCATATGAGTTCTCGCATGAGATCTCATATTACAATCTCATATGAGATCTCATTGAGATCTCGTATGAGATCTCATATATACTTTATATTTTCAACCCCGACTGAAAAATCTATATGAGATCTCATATGCGATCTCATATGAGATCTCATATAGATATTTCAGTAGGGGTTGAAAATATAAAGTATATATGAGAACTCATACGAGATCTCATATGAGATCTCATATATATTTCTTTGTAGGGTTGAAAATAGAAAATATATATGAGATCTCATACGGGATCTCATATGAGATCTGATATGAGATCGCATATAAGATCGCATGTGAGATCTCATTTGAGATCGCATGTGAGATCTCATATGAGATCTCATATATATTTTTTAGTAGGGTTGAAAATGTAAAATATAAATGAGATCTCATATGAGTTCTCGTGCCAAAATCTCATATGAGATCTCATATATATTTTTCAGTAGGGAGGTCTTAGAGTCTAACGATAAGTTCTTCATGAAATATAAGGCATCATATATTTTTTTAGTTTTATTGATTTTAAAGCACTAACATCAAAATCTTTATATGTTGCATATATTATATTTACTCAAAGCACTTTAATTAGCTTTGATTTTAATATAATTTAATACAAATAGTTTCTTATACGTATGTAATATAATATTTAATATTATTAAGCACTTTGAGAAATAAAAATTCAATAAAATTGTGAACTTACCCAAGCGTCGACAATGCAATTGCTAATAAAATTATCTAATAATTTGATTAATGTTTTAATATTATTGAATAAAATCATTCATTATAATTTGAATGATTTTATTCAATAATATTCAAACATAAATCAAATTATTAGATAATTTTATTAGCAATTGCATTGTCGACGCTTGGGTAAGTTCACAATTTAATTGAATTTTTATTTTTCAAAGTGCTTAATAATATTAAATATTATATTTCATACGTATAAGAAACTACTTTTATTAAATTATATTAAAATCTCTGCTGGTTAGATGAATACTATATTAAGTACCGCCAAACATATCATTTTATTCTTTTCTAGAGAACAGACAAGATTGCTGATATATATTATAATCAAGAAATTTTTTTGCTTGGAGCTATAAAAATCTATCTTATAAAGTGACACTAAGTTTGATATGACAAAGTTAAATTAATTTATAAATGTAAATACAGTAGTTCATGGATTGAAATCATGTCTATCTAAATTACATTATCAAAATATAATATAAATAAAAAGCGAACTAATAATTATAGTCTTTTTGTACTTTTAAAATAAAGCAATAAAATACTGGAGTGCATATGACACAAAAGATTATCAAACTTATATCTAACACATAGGCAATTACTTGAAACTTATTTCTGAACATATATAAACTTAAAAAATCATTAATTCATAAAAATATATATTTACTTTTATGTAATAATGAAATGTTTAGTGAAGTATTTCTATTTTTCTATTCTCTGATAAAACAAACTACTGTATTTCAAATTATCAAGACAGTTAATTTTACATGTTTACTTTATGGTTCAACCATACACACTAAACACTGCTTCTGCTAGAGAGAGAGTCTAGGGTCTTAAGTTGGAATTCATAGACCCAACACAAGCAACTATGTTATTTGAGTATCAATGTTACTCGAGTAACATTTATGAATTGTAGTTTAGTTACAAGTATCAATATTACTTGAGTAACATTGATACTCAAGTAGCACCATCGCTTAAGTTGGGTCTGTGAATGCCAACTTTAGTTATAACGGAAACAGGCAACCTAGACTTTTAAAAGTGACCGCAAGGCCAGCGTTGCGATCGAGTAAGAAATAGTTCATATACATATAGTGGGAAATACATGGAGGGCCACGTTCGTGAAATGTCCAGGAGAAGCAAGATATGAAATCTCTTTCTGTCTCTGTTTAGGTACGTTTTTCTCAAATTATAGTATAGAGGATTAGAAGTAAACAGCTAAATATTATGTCTTGAAAGGTAGAATGTAAGAATGAAGCGTTTAAATATACTTTTTACTGCAACAATCGGAATAATATAATTATTTACATTCGTTTATCGCTGTTTGTAATCCAGTAAAGTTTATGCGCATGCGCAAGCAAACGAAGACAGCGAGAGATCATGTATCTTCTATTTTTTTCTGTAAACATTATCTATTAACATGACTCTCATTACCTATGAATCCTCTGTTTTCTATAAATATCTCTACGGTTCTCACTCGATTCATAGATTTTATATTTCGATTTTCGTACCAACTTTGAATGATCATATCTCGGTAATGAAAGCACTTGGAAACTTGTATAAAAAATGAAATTAAAGGTTTTCAACTCTACTTTTGTATAGTAAAACTCATTAGCACTTCTAGTGACGAGAACCCATCTATAAAATTGAAAACACGAAAAAAAGTACTTTTTTAAAAATTTTTTACTGACTTAACAAGCTACATCTCGGTGAAAACAAATTATTTTGCTTCTAAAGCACTATGATGGATATTTTTTTTATTGACAGAAATGATTTATATGCGCACAAAGTCCCAAAAATAATTTGGAAAAGAATTAGAGCATCAAAGTACGAAAAATTTGGAAAAAATGAGAAAAAAGCGTTTTTTTTAAATTGAAACGTGTTCAAAACTTTCTATACCGGATTTTTTGGATAGTAACAACCGATCCCCGGGACGGGAGACGATATTCAAGCATTTTGGGAAATTAGCGCCACCCTAATATATATATATATATATATATATATCTATATTATCAAAAGATTTCGCCGACGCCGCCACCGCCGTGTATAAGAATTGGATGTGTCCCTAGCTAGCTAGAATTTAGCTAGAATCTAGCTGAAATTTAGTTGAAAGTTAGCTAAGAGTTAACTTAAAGTTAGCTTAAAGTTAGCTGAAGTCAGATAAAATTATATAAAAGTTAGCTACATTAAATCAAAAGCTAAATTTAATATTCAAATTAGCTAAATTTATAAAAAATGCAAATTAACTGAAATTTAAATAAAAGTTAGCTAAAATTAATATTAATTTTAAGCAATTTCAGGCGAATTTTGGTTTGATTCCAGCTGGATTTTAGCTACACTTTGGATCTATTTATATTATATTCGCTCCATACCATTAAAAGTATATTGCCGCTGTCGTCGCTATCGACGTCAGAAGTATGCCCCTTATTTTTGGAACTACATTACAGCGTTAAATTGAGCTGGATTTAAGCTTGTAATTAGCTTGGAAATAACTAAATTAAGCTAAATTTAAGCTTTGAAATAGCTGAAAATTAGCTGAATTTAAGCTTGTAGTGAACTTGGTAATAGCTAATTTTAAGTATTGTATATAACAATATATCATAACATATAAGTTTGAGATTAATAATAGATGAAAAATAGGTAATAATATCTCTTTTACAATGAGCTAATTATCATTTAATCATTGTGAAGTTTGATCATATAAAATAATGATTAATTCTATGATTTTATTTAAAGTATAGGGTTGAAAATCTCATTTTGAAAAAGCTGAATTGAAGTATAATAACCAAATAATCAAATTCAAATTATCTAAAATCGAAATAAAACTCTTGAATATAGTCTTTATAAATTTAATTTTATTTTTATTTAATTTTGTAAAAGAACACCGGCATCACAGTTTTCCAAATCATTTATCCTTAATACAAAAATGTTTTAAATATCTTTATTACTGCATTACATTTTAAAACATTGATAAAAAAGAGAGAAAAAACAATGTTTGATTGATAGATTTATAGACTATTTTTTAATTTATTATGTTACCGTCAACGTAGATATTCTTTTTATTTAATAATCTATGTATAAAAATAATAGTTATTTTTTCTGCAAATACATTTTTAGAAATTCGTGTAGATAAATAGATTCATTAAAATATCATTGAAGATTTACA
This sequence comes from Anastatus disparis, assembly GCA_017163975.1. Classification (NCBI taxonomy): domain Eukaryota; kingdom Metazoa; phylum Arthropoda; class Insecta; order Hymenoptera; family Eupelmidae; genus Anastatus; species Anastatus disparis. Next base: position 2,261,182 of record JAFFSR010000328.1, read on the forward strand.
TAAAGAAAAGTTTTGAATAATTAAAATTATTTTGTAAATTTTAAATAAAAATTATTTAAAAAATTGCAAATACTTGGATATTTTTTTAAAGTTATAAAAGCAAGATGGGGGTTGGCGCTTACGCGCAGGGGGCTTGCCCCCTATATATATATATATATATATATATATATATATATATATGTGTGTGTGTGTATGTATATATATATATATATATATATATGTAAGTGTATGTGTGTGTATGCATGTGAATATGCGTATGTGTATGTGTGCATAGGTGTAGGTGTAAGTGTGTGAGTGTATATATATAGATATATGCAACAATTATGCAAACGATATTTTCGGAAGAAAAAAGGCTTAATCCTTCTTATTGTTATAATGGTAGTAAAATAATAGAAGATTATATATAAGTAATATAATAAAGTAATAACGAAGTCGAAGGAACGGAGAGACGGAGAGGCGGAGACGAAGACGAAAAGACTAAGAGGGAAACGGATAGACGGAAACGAAAAAACGGAGACGGAGAGACAGAGACGGACGGACAGAGAAGGAGAGACGGAGACGGAAAGGTAGAGACGGAGAGACGAACACGGAGAGACCGAGACTGTGAGATAGAGATGGAGAGACGGAGCAACGGAGAGACGGGGAGGTAGGAACGAAGACAGAGGAATGTAGTGGGAAAGACGGAGATAAAGAGAAAGAGACGAAGAGACAGAGACAGAGTTGTAGAGACGGCGACGGATAAACGTAGACGAAACGACGGAGTAAAAGAGATGCAGAGACAGAGATAGTGAGACGGGAAGGAAAGATGGAGACAGAGAGACAGAGACGGAGAGGCAGAGACAGAGAGGCAGAGATTGAGAGACATAGATATAGGGACGGAGATAGAGGTACAGAGAGATAAGAAAGAAAGACGGAGATGGAGGAACGGAGACGGAGAGAAAGAAACAGAGGCAGAGAAACGGAATGACGGAGAGTTGGAGACGAGGAGATGGAGATGGATAGGCAAATGCTCTGTATGTGCGAACTTTATGCGAATGAAATGCATATCAATTATATAAATGTAAGTAAGATAAATGATAAGACAAATGTTAATGTAAAAGATACGAATATCACTATATTTATATTAGTAAAGTAAATGAAGAGAGGAAGCTGAATATTATCAATTATTCGTGATTGTAATAATATTGAAAAAATATTAATAAAGATATTATTTTTTCATTATTGTAAGGTAATATCAGACTTACATGTAATTAAGAGAAGAAGTTTTGTATTATCTATTAGTTATAATTATAATCACAATAATAAAATTAAAATAAAAATTATCAATCCTTATTATTACAACAGAATATTAAAGTAAGAGAAAGGTGTGAGACGGAGTCGAGGAGGGGGGGGGCACATAGATCAAAGGGGGGTGGGTGTGAGGTTGTAGGGGAACAATTTAGAAGAAGAATTAGAGGTCGTCAGTGGCTCATTTCGTAGAGCGATGGATTCGTAATCTCGAAACTCCAAGTTCGATTTCCGTTACGGCCGAATGATATAAGCACCATTGTACGTTGCATGTGCTTTGTTCACAAACACACTGACGACCATCCGTCGCTAATTAGCATCGCAACGATAGACGTTGAATAAAAAAATAAAAATACATGAAGAATTACAATTTAATTTGAGGAGTGGCTATATCGAGGGAGGGCTAGGGGCCAAGGGGGAGGTGGGGGTTGAAGTTGCTAAAATCCTGATCTTACAACTATATAGATATACTAGTGGGGTACCCCCCTGCTCGCTCCGCTTGCCAACCTTCCCAAAACATGGTATAAATACAACACAATAATAATTTTCAATTTTTTGTTTTCTAAAAAATATAAATAAGGAATTTTTTTATTAGGAATTGATATATTTTTTGAATTCTATTACTTAAAAATATTATAAAATATTAATATTAAAATTTATTTATTAAATTTTATTATAAAAAAAATTAATTAATACATCAATTATAATTATTTTTTTAGAAATTAATATGAATGATAATAAAAATTTAAAAAGAAGAAATGGGGGTTCATCAATTTATGAACCATCTAAAAGAGAAAAAAAAATACCATTTTCATCAACAGAATATTTAAAAAGTAAAATAATAATTGGTGATAAATCAGTGTAAGTTATAAAAATTATAATATTATATAGTAATTGAATATTATAAATTAATTTTAACATTATTAAATAGATCGCTTGTTGTATACATCGAAGAAATTCACGATCAAGAAACTTATATTCATAAACAGAAGAAAATGGAATTTTGCATTCAAAAATTCATAGTAAATAACAGCGAAGGATTTAGAATTCAATGTAATATATATGATAATAATATAGAAAATTTTATGAATACATAAAAATTAATAAGGTAAATATGTAAATTTTATTACATGAATTATATTTAAAATAATAAATTTAAATTTTATTTTTTAGAAAATTTTATTAGAAAATAAAAACGTGACAAAATCAAATTACAATAAAGTTAATTCATTATATGAATTAACAGTACAATATTATTCTTCTATTATTATGTTAGGAGAATATAGTATATTAAAGAATTCGAAACCTATAAAAATAAATTTTCAAGATGTATACTTAAGAAATAATTAAATTAGTGAGTTCATTAAAAAAATAAATATATTTATATTAATTTTAGAATATAGTATATATATATATATATATATATATATATATATGTATAAAAATTTATAATTGCCCAAAATAACCATTTTTATTGTTACATTATTTTTACAAATTTTATTATTATTTATTTATCATATAACAAATAATTCATAGCATTTTTCATAATTTCTTTTATTCTTCAACTTTTAAAGTAAAAAGGCAGTAAATTAAACTAGATAATATAAAAGCAATTCTTTTGTGAATATCTTTGAAAAAAGCTCATTAATAAGAAATTAAAATTCTGAAAAGTATTTTAATTTTCAATAATGGTTTCGACTGAGAAAGATAAATTGATTGTTAAAGGACAGGAATTGTATAGTGGAATTGATTTCATGTTAACTGATATTCATATATTAGAATTCAATAATATTTTAAACCAGTAGACCTCATTCACTTAACTAATTCAAAGACCACAATATATAAAATCAGTACGAATTGATAAAGAAGATAACATTAAAATTGAAGGAAAAAATAAGTATTGATAAATTGGAACAAATACGTGCAAATGAGGCTTTACGTAAGAAAGAAGCTTATATAAAAATCAAAGAAAAAATTCTAAATCAATATGAAGAGAAATTTAAAAATACCAAGATAACAAAATTGAAATTCAAGGAAAAAATGAATACTGATAAATTGAAACAAATACGTGAGAATGAGGCTTTACGTAAGAAAGAAGCTTATATAAAAATTAAAGAAAAAAAAACCTAAATAATATGAAGAAAAATTAAAAAATTCTAAGATAACAAAATTGAAATTCAAGGAAAAAATGAATACTGATGAATTGAAACAAATACGTGAGAATAAGGCTTGACGTAAGAAAGAAGCTTATATAAAAATTAAAGAAAAAAAACCAAAATAATATGAAGAAAAATTAAAAAATTCTAAGATAATAAAATTGAAATTAAAAAAAAAAATGAGTATTGATTAATTGTTAAAAATACGTGCGAATGAAGCTTTACGTAAAAAAGAAGATTATATAAAAATTAAAGTAATACAACCCAATAAATATAATGAAAAATTAAAAAATACTAAAATAACAAAAATGAAATCAAAGATAAAAAAGGGTACTGATAAAATGGAACAAATACGTACAAATGAAGCTACACGTAAGAAAAAAGCTTACATAAAAATAAAAGAAGAACAACCAAATAAATATAAAAAAAATTGAAGATATTAAGATATAAAAAATAAAATCAATTGAAAATGGAGATACTAATAAATTGAAAGAATTGCATGAAAAAGAAAAAATTGGAAAATGCTGATATTATTAAGAAAACACAAGTGAAAAATGATTGTTACCAATTAAAAGAATCACGCACAAGGTGTAAACAAATAGAAATTGATGACAATGAACATGTTAATAATGATACTACAATAAATAAACCAATAGATGAAAAAAAGCGAAAACATAAATCTGATTCTCATCAATTAAAGATATTATTTATTAAGTGTAAACGATTAAAAATTGAAGACAATAATTATAATGAAAATTACAATAATAATAATTATAATAACAATCATAATATTGTATTGAACAAAGTTATTGATAAAATAAAGATAAAGGGCAATGTAGAAAAAAAATTAAAGAAAGTAAATGAAAAAATATTAACTAAAAAGATTAATTCGAAACTGATTGTTTGTATAGCAAATATATATTTCGATAAAAATCGCATATCTCAAAATAACAGTGGTTCCATGACAAATACATGTACTTATTGTGATGTGAAACATTTTGCTTTCGAATATACTAAAAGTAAGGATTTCTCCAATTGTTGTCATTAAATAAGGCAGAATTGTTAGAAAATCCTCCTTACCCAGAATAATCAAAGTTTTCAACAACTGAACTAACGGAAGAAATTTTTGATTTTTGACGAAATGTTAAGTTGTACAATGATGCTTCAGAATTCGCAAATTTTGGTGTCAATTTTAATACATTACTGGGTATAGGACCACAAATTATTAGAATATGTGGACAAATTTACCATAATGTATATGCGTTACATCCTAATAAAGATGAAGCAAGTAAATATGGACAATTATATATTTTAGATAATAAAATGGCAACGATTTAACGGAATAAGTTTAATATAAATTTAACATCATTAAAACATTTAGATATCTTGATAAAAGACATAAACCCTTATGCTAAAGCCTATAAAATGATGCATATAGTAGGAAAAGAAGAACTACAACGATGTGCAAAAATCTATTCTCCTTCAAGAACTGTTACTATGTCTATTGTCCGCAATAATAATTTAGATAAAAATAGATATAATCTACCTACCTTGCAATAGTATATTTTAGAGAAGATGATCTTCCTCCTATTGAATGTGATATTGTCATTTACTCTAAGTATGATAAACCAATTAGTATACCGATAGTTAGAAAATATACAGATCCTATGACATATCCGCTTATTTATCCTAATGATGGTTTTGGATGGATGCCAAATGTGAAAAGTAAATTTAGAAGATCTAATATTTCAAATTTGAAATTTCATAATTATAGATTTAATGTTGGAAATAAATTTAATCCATTCCTTAATTTGGGAAAATTACCTCAACAGTTCATTGTTGATACGTTTGAAAAAGTTGTAACCTCCAGATTATATTTCATACGAAAAAACCAAAACGTATTGAGAAGTGATTGTTACAAAGGTGTTATGGATTATTTACATAACAAAAAAATTAGATTCTTCAAAAATTGGAAAAATGGTAATATTACCGTCAAACTTTACAGAAAGTCCACGATTTTTAACGCAAAATTAGATTGACTCAATGACACTTGTAAATTATCGAGGTAAACCTGAACTTTTTGTAACTATGACCTGTAACCCACATTGGAAAAAAATAACTGAAAACTTGGAAATTTATGAAAATGCAATAGATAGACCAGATATTATAACAAAAGTATTTTATCAAAAAGTAGAAGAATTAAAAAATTTAGTGATAGAAAAGGGAATATTAGGAAAATGTATTGCCCATAGTTATGTAATTGAATTTCAAAAACGAGGATTACCGCATATGCATATGTTAGTAACGACTTACTCTTGGATAAAAATGATAAGTTTGATATTCCAGAAAAAGTTGATGAAATAATAAGTGTGGAAATTCCAAATAGAGATATCTATCCAAAATTATATAGTATTGTTAAACAATTTATGATATGCGGCCCCTGTGGTATGCAAAATACAAATTGTCCCTGTAAGGACAAAAAAAAAACGAAACAATGTACTAAAAATTTTCCAAAGAAATTCAATAATACAACAACATTTGAATCCAATCGATATCTACTATACAAACGTAAAAATGATGGCGTCAAAATAATTCTCAAAAATAAATTTACAGAAAAAATTGCAGATAATGAATTTGTTGTTCCTTATAATCCTTACTTATTATTGAAATTTGATGCACACATCAACGTAGAAGTTTGTTCCACTGTACACTGCAATAAATATTTATTCAAATACTGTTATAAAGGTCATGATTGTGCATACATTGAAATACATCAAGTAAGTGTAGATTTTCAATCAGAAAATAAAGACACTCTTCAAAATGACAATCGTGAAAATGTTGAATAGGGATATGACGAAACCCAACAATACATTAATACACGATATTTATCTCCACCTCAAGCAATGCACAGATTATGAGAATATCCTTTACATGTATTTCCACATAGTATAAAACGTCTAAGCGTTCGTGAAGAAAATCAACAAAACATATTTTTCAAAGAAGGAAAAAAAGAAACGATCATGCAAAAAATGTGGGAATAACATTAACAGCATCTTTTGAATTGAATAAAGAAAATTTTAAAGCACGAAATTACTTGTATTCAGAAATACCAAATTTGTATACATTTGATGAAAAAATGAAAAAGTGGAATAGAAGAAAAAAAAAAGAAAACCAATACTTAGTTGAACGTACTTAGTAAGTCCGAATGATAGAGAACATTATTTTATTAGGTTATTACTATTACATGTTAAAGGAGCCACATCTTTTGAAACTTTGCGTACTGTTAATGATGTGATATACAATTCGTTTTATGAGGCAGCTAAGGCAAAACAATTAATTAATGAAGATGAAGAATGGAATGGATGTTTGGAAGGAGCATATTTAATAGAATACCTTTATATTCTTTATGAATTATTTGCTTTCATTTGCGTTCTTCATAATCCTATAAATGCAGGAGATTCATATGAAAAATATAAAGATAAGTTATACCATCCTAAATACACAAAAAATATAGGTGAAAACCTTGCAGTGAATGTTATTAAAAATAATTTACAAGTCAATGGATTTTCTTCAAACGATTTTAATTCATCTGACATAAGCACATTTATAGAAGAAGATCATAATCAAACAATTTTAAATCATAAGAATAATATTCTTAACGAATTAGAAATAAAAATAAATTCTTCAAATGATAAACAAAAGCAAATATTTAACTCTACTATAAAAAGTTTGACCAACCAAAGTAAAGAAAAATATATTTTTATAGATGGACCAGGTGGAAGTGGAATAAGTTATTTACTAAACGTTTTAATAGTTAATTTTAAATATCATACCATACGTTATTCATGTGTAGCTTGGACAGCTATAACAGCGAATTTATTAGTCGATGAAAAAACGGTGCATAGAACATTTAAATTACCGTTAAGAGGACGCTAGATCTCTTTATCCTTTTCTAATTGAAAAATGTAGATTTTTGAAAAAAGTAACGATTATTGATTAAGATTAAAAGTTATACGCAACTTGTACAGTAAAAAGCAATATTTTTTTCCGATGAGGATAAATTAATTTTAATGCTTTGTTTTCAAAAAAAGTTTGACAAACTCACAAAATCATAAGTTAGGCTGCAGAAATAATTTGTTCTCATTAGAAAAAATATTGTTCTTATACTGTACAAGTTGCGGACAACTATTGATTTCTAGTAATAACTACTAGTTCTTCCAAAAACCTACATTTTTCGATTAAAAAAGGATAGAGAGATACAATCTGTTATATTGTACAACTTGTAATGTTAAGCCTAATTCTGCAGAAAGCAAACAAAGGGAATACAAATAATTATTTGGGATGAAATATCCATGACTTGAAAATTTTTTTTCGAAGCAGTTGATCGTCTTATTCAAGATTTATGCAATGTGAACCAACCCTTCGGTGGTAAAACTGTAATTGTATCAGGAGATTTCAGGCAAACATTACCAATTGTACGGTATGGAAGCCGTATGAACATTATTGAAAATTCAGTTGAATTTAGTGTATTATGTCAGAATTTAGAGCCCAAAATATAGAGTCAAAGTAAGTATGAGAATCAGAATAATATTGGGCTCAAAAAATATAGATACCAAGAAAATATTATGATAAAAAAAATATTAGGCCCAAAAAAATATGTTTAAAAAAAATATTGGGCTCAAAAAGATATAGAGCCAAGTATACATAAGAATCAAAAAAATATAAGATTCAAAGAAATATTGGGCACAAAAAAATATAGAGCTCAAGTAAAATAAATATAAAAAAAATATTGGGATCAAAAAAATAAAAGATTCAGACAAATATTGGGCCCAAAAAATATAGAGACCAAGAAAATATAATAATAAAAAAAATATTGTGCCCGAAAAAATATAAGATTTAAAAAAATATTTGACTTAAAAAAATATAGAGCCCAAGAAAATATTAGAATCAAAATAATATAGCGCCTAAGTAAATATAAGAATCAAAAAAATATCGGGCCTAAAAAATTAAAAGAATCGGACAAATATTGAGCTCAAATAAATATAGAGACCAAGAAAATATAGATGGATAGATAGATAGATATTATTTTATTTTGTATAAGAGTACGAAAACGTGTAATACAGTTTGTAAATATAAAAACAATAAATATTGCACTAAATGTTATAAAAAAGTATAAATATATATATATATAAATGTAAATATTGCACAATCAATATCACAATCAGTCACTAAATCTAATAATACCGAATAAGTAAGTCACAAACAAAAATAAATAAAAGTGATATCACAGAGTAATTATAAAACAAACGCAATATAAATAAAAATAATCATATAAATAAAAATCAGTCATACAATATCTATCAGTCACAATATTAAAATTCAAAAGAATTAAATTCAATACGTAATAAAATAAAATAACAAGCGTATGCAGTAGCATGAAACGCAGTCAAAAATAAAATCAAATAAAAACTCTCACTCATCAACAATTCAGCCAACACTCTTACAATAAATATACTCAAACCTCTAGCCTATATATAGGACGATACAAAAATAAATTAAATAAATTAACATAAGTTATTAGAAAAAAATATTAATCTAGATCGAGCAAGTACCCCCTCACCGCTGCTTTGAACCTGCTGAGAGATGGAAGATGTTTTATCTCAGCAGGCAGGGAGTTCCAAAACTGCGCACCTTTAACTTGGAAGGAATTTCTGACAACCTCAGTACGCTAAAGGACACCGCTAGATCCCTGATTTCTCCCCTAGTAGCCACCCTGGGTACACATCTAGTGAAGAGACCCATTAGATGCTTCAGAGTATTCATGCGCACGATCTGGTACATAAGTACTGTCAAAAAATACTGTCTCCTCAAATCAGTACGCAGCCAATTCAACGCGGCTCTATAAGGAGAAATATGAGCTCTCATTTTTATACCTAATATATATCTTACACACGAAGTCTGCAGTCTTCGTATTCTTCTCTTCAAGCCCTGAGAAGCATTGAGCAAAACCACTGAACAGTAATCGAGATGCGGAAACAGCAGGGCGGTTGCAAGTTGTTTACGCAGAGCCTCCGTGGTGTACCGACGAAAAAACCGCAAAGCATACAACACTCTGTTGAATTTTTTTGTAGCCATATTAATGTGAGGCTCCTGAAAAAGCTTAGAGTCAAGCACAACACCAAGGCTCGTTACAATGTCGGAAAAAGAAATACTGACACCTCCCTCAAGGTCAATCGTCCGTGGCGCCGCAGCATAAAATGAATTGATAAAACGATTACTGCCAAATATGATTGCCTTAGTCTTGCTAGCATTTAAAGTAAGTGAGGCACCAGCCGCCCGCTCCGACACCGCATTGGCCACCCTCTGTAAGATTAGAATACCTGCATCTATATTCTTACAAGGAACTTGCGTATAAATCTGCAGGTCATCTGCATACAGTAGGTGTTCAACACAACCAGAGCCAAGAGCGTCACGTACGTTATCAATGTAAAGGCAAAACAACAAAGGCCCCAGTACGGATCCCTGTGGAACTCCTAGGTTGGTTATTAGCCAACCTGATTCTTCTTGTAAGTGTGTTGAAACCATTTGTTTCCTTCCAGAAATATAAGAGTTAATCCACACGAGAGTGGCACTGGATAACCCTATCTAAGCCTTGCAAGTAATTTAAAGGGAGAGATCGTGTCGAATGCCTTACTTAAGTCAAAAAGTAAAAGTAACGTGACGACTTTTTTGTCAAGACCTGACCTTATATCGTCTGTTAATTTAAGCAAAGCTGTCTGCGTAGAGTGATTTTTTCTGTAACCAGTCTGCATGGGATCATATCGATGCCCCGTACGAAGAAAAGCACCGTTCAGAAATCCCAATGTTAATTTGCATTTGAATTTCTGAACAGTGCTTTTCTTCGTACGGGGCGTCGATATAATAATAAGAAAAATATTGCGTTAAAAAAAATATAAGATTAAAAAAATATAAGATTAAAAAAATATAAACCCAAAAAAAAAGTTAAAAAAAAATAAGGCCCAGAAAAATAAATAGCCCAAAACAATGAGGCCCAAGGAAAATAGGACAAAAAAATATGTAGAGCCCGAAAAGTATAAGGCCCAGAAAAATATACACTGAAAAAAGTTGGGGATAACAGTTGTACTAAATGCCAACGCACAGCTGTGTTTCGCTTAACAGAGATCCTTGCTACGTTTTTGGAAAAGCTGCTATCTCAAAAATAAAGCTAGAGCGCGTACGCTTAAGAAAGAAATCTAATATACACTGTTAAGACGACAACTATACGCCGTAGGTCATCTTCTTACCTAAATTCTAATAGCAGAGTTCTCAAAGGCCGGTACGTCGTCGCGTTTCAGTTGTTTATACGTATACTCGCTTAAGAGGAGGTCACGTATCTCTGTCCTTTTCTAATCAAAGAATTGAGTTTTTTACAGAAACTAATAACTTTAGCAAAAAATGAAGAGAAAGCCGCATCTCGTAATAAAAAAAGTAATATTTTCTTTGATAAGAAAAAATTGATTTTATTGCTTCGTTCTCAAGAAAACCTTGAAAAATCAAATTGTCCACCCTAACCTCTGTGATTTAAGTTTTTCAAAGTTTTCTTGAAAACGAAGCAATAAAATTAATTTTTTCTTTTCAAAAAAAATATTGCTTTTTTTGATACAAGACGCGGCTTTCTCTTCATTTTTTGATAAAGTTATTAGTTTTTGTAAAAAAATCATTTCTTCGATTAGAAAAGGACAGAGATACGTGACCTCCTCTTAAACACGTATATCAACGGTCCTAAATTTTAAAACATATTGACGAATGTGCGTTTCGTACAGCGACACTACGCTGCGGTAACGGAGAGTTCCCGTACTTTTTTCAGTGTAGAGTCAAATAAAATATAGAACCAAAAAAAATCATACCACCCAAGAAAATAAATTAAATAAAAAAATTGGGCTTAAAAATATAGAACACAGGAATATATAAGAATTAAATAAATATTAGGCCCAAAAAAATATTGGGCCCAAAAAAAAAAAATATTGGGCCCAAAAAAATATAGGGCGCAAGAAAATATAAGGCCCAAAAAAATATGGTCCAAAAAGATGCTTATGACTAATGAGGACTAATTATATAGGGCCCAATAAAAAATTGCTACCCTTATTACCAAAAGATTAGACACATTCAACAAATGCGGAGAACCGGAGAACCGGAGAAACGAAAAAAAAAGTGGTTTTACTACAATATGATATAGGATTTTTATTGATTCTATATTGTAACTAATTATTATAATGAATTTATTGTTTCAATGAATAAAGAAATAATTATTGATAGTTGCAAAAATTTTAATAGTAATAATAAAAATTATTATCTCGTTTTTTTTTACTTTTCTATGTTTAAAAAATTTTTTCATCATTAATTATATTTTCATTTTTTTTTCTAAAATTAAACTACTAAGATTTTGATGTGAGAAACATTTTTAAAATAACACAGAAAAAATCGATAAACAAAGGGTAATCAGAAAATTTAAATTTGTATTTAAATAAACATTGAATTTCAACAACAGCTTCTCATATATTATATTGATTAAAGTTATTATTTCTAGCAATCATTCAATTTGAAATATCTGAGCACGTTTAATTTTTATTGTAAGTATTATTAATACTCCTTTCTATCTTATCCAAAAAAAATTTAATTATCAATAATAACAAATATTTTGCAAGTAATAATAAGAATCGTTTTTAAATCTTTAAAATTTTTTCTTTTCTATGCGGCAACATTATTTTATTATAAACATTTTTTCATCCTTCTTCCATAAATTTTATCCCCTTATATCATAATTTTCTGGATATATATTAATATTTTATTTTAAGGGAGTATCCTCGATACGAAGTTAGTCAGTTAAGAAAACAGTCGAACTTATCATTGACAGTTATGGATTTGGCAACGTCCCTAAAACTCTAGAATTAAATATTGTTTTATAAAATTTATATTATAATAAATATATCAATATATTATTGAATCATAATAAAGGATATAAAAGTATTTTAGAATTTTCCCAGAATTTTTTTATGATTTTTTCTCAGAAAAAAAAAATTTATAGAAATTTTAGGACTCATAATACCCACGGTGTATCAAAATTTTACATTATTCACGTAAGGTGAAATACATTATGTAACTATTGTACCAAATGCACGACACTGACACAGTACCCAGTTTTACAACAGAATAAGTATAAATAAAAAATTGACAGATCAAATTGTCTCTGACACAAACACACCAAATGAAGAAGATCTAAGTTCACCTGAAGAACATTCTCTGGATAGTGATGAAGAGTATATTCCTAAGGGTGAAGAACGAACTGTTGAAAAGTTTGATCAAAAAAGTCTGAACGATTTATTTAGAAAGAGTGGTTTATCTAAGGAACAATCAGAGTTTATGGCTTCAGAGTTTAAGAGACGAAATATGTTGACAAAGGGTACTAAAGTATGTGCATATCGTAATCGAGAAGAGCGCTTTAGAAATTATTTCAAGAATGATTCTAATATGGTTTATTGCACGGACGTGAAAGGTCTTATTGATGAATTGAAACCCAACATATACAAACCTGAAAATTGGCGACTATTCATTGATTCATCAAAGCGCAGCCTTAAAGCAGTACTCCTCAATATCACAAATAAATATGCTCCTATACCATTAGCACATTCAACAGTACTTAAAGAAGAGTATTCCAATCTTGAACTACTTTTAACGAAAATAAAATATAGAGAACATAAATGGCAAATATGTGGCGATTTAAAGATTTTATCTATGATACTTGGACAACAATCTGGATTTACGAAGTACCCATGTTATTTATGCATGTTTGATAGCAGAGATAGAGAAAAACACTATAAAAAGAAAATTTGGCTATCAAGAGAATCGTTTGAACCTGGAAAACAGAATGTTATAAAAGATCCACTCGTTAATCCTTCGAAAATTTTGATACCGCCTCTGCATATAAAGCTTGGATTGATAAAGCAATTAGTTAAAGCTTTGGACAAGGACGGTCAATGCTTCCAATATATAAGCAAAGTATTTCCCCATAAATCTGATGCTAAATTAAATGAAGGTATTTTTGATGGTCCTGAAATCCGAACTTTATTTAGAGACGAAAACTTTGAACAAAGCATGACTGATGTTGAAAAGGCAGCATGGTTAAGTTTTAAAGAGGTATCGACGAAATTTTTGGGTAATGCCAAAGACACGAATTATAAAGCTATTGTGAAAAGAATGGTACGTAATTTTGAAAAATTGGGTTGTCTAATGAACTTAAAACTTCATTTTCTTGATTCACACGTTGATCAGTTTCCTGAAAATAACGGAGACTTTAGTGAAGAGCATGGTGAACGATTTCACCAAGATTTAAAGGAGTTTGAACGTAGATTTCAAGGAAACTGGGGTATCAACATGTTAGCAGATTACTGCTGGATGATAAAAAGAGAAACAGCTGCGAAAAAGGACAAAAACGTGTCAGAAATCCACTACATCGGTCATTCGAAGAGAATCGTGTTCGTAAGCGTAAGCCAATTTAAAAAAAAAACATAGTTAGAGAGAGAGAGAGAGAGAGAGAGAGAGAGAGAGAGAGAGAGAGAGACAAACATAGACAAAATGTTAAGTTTTACGTACACAATAGGCTAAGTTAATATCTTGAATTTACAGTCAATGCTGTGAAAGACTCTAAAATTAGTATTTCAGACGTAAAATTTTTAAAAAATCGATAAATTTACCATATACAGTTCTTGTCACCGCCCTCTAGAAGTAGTTTTTACACAATCTGACTTCAAATTCATGATCAGCAATCTGAAAAACCCCCAGGATAGTATTTCCAATGTTTATCGACTCTTCAAAAGACGCATGATTAAATTTTAATATTGTTTAAATCCATTTTAGGCAAAATTTCGACTTTTACCGATTTCCTCATCTTTTCAGCCCCATACAGAGGACTAGAATCGCGTTAAAAAAATTTGAAGGTATGGTTTCCCGTGTATTTTTTCCCGTAGAATTCGATTTTGAAGTCCAATTAACCGTATCTCATGATTTGTTTTTTCTAGACTCGAAAAACCGCAAAAAAACCGTAAAAAATGAGGTTTTTTCAATAAAACTCTGAGAAAAGGTAGGAAAACCCTATATTTTTATTACAGATTCGGATTCAGCGTCGAAAAATACATGGGAATATGTATGTCCGGTCAAAAGTTCAGACATTTTTTTTCATTTTGTGGGCCTGTGTAATTAATTTTAAAATGATTGTGAAAGTTATATCTATCAAAAAAAACTTTTCTTATTAGAGTTTATATAAACATTTAAATTAAAAATTAATTTAAATTTAGACCTTTGGCAGGACAAACATACTGAAGACCTCCGTTGCTAATTAGTATTGCAATGGTTGCATAAATACAGCGACGTTAGATAAAAAATTAAAAAATATATACAATAATAAACTTATTATGACTTACATTTTTGCGTATTAATTTTTGAGGATAATGTTTTTTTATTCAAACTTTTTTCTTATTGAAAACGATGCACTGTGGTATTCAGGATTCGCGCCTTACCAAAGTTCGTAAAGAAAACGCAACGTTGCCATGTGTCAAAATGATTACCGTTAATTGTAAGGTTACAAGAGAAAATAATTTTTTGCTCTTCTTACAGACTCTGAATGATACTTTTTAAAAATGACATAGATCCGGAATAAATTTCTACATATTGTAGAAATTTCCTGTATGTCAATTATCAAAAGATTCTCAATTTAAATTCTATTACCGAGGGTACTCCCTTAAAATAAAAAATAAAAATAGTTCTAATTATAAAGCAATTTCCATATCAATTTTTCTATTATATTTAGAAAATATTCCTTATATGAAAATCTTAGTAGTTTAATTTTAGAAAGAAAATAAAAATATATTTAATAATAAAAAAATTTTCTCGCATGAAAAACAAAGAAAAGTGAAAAAACATCGAGACAAAAATTTTTATCATTACTATTGAAATTTTTGCAATTATTAATAACACAGGCCCACAAAAAAGAAGTTGGTGGTTCTGGGATGGAGACTATACTTTTCTTTTGTATTATTTCTCGCTGAATCCGAATCTGGCGTCAAAAATGGGGGCCTGGCCGCATATTTTGAACTAACCTCGAAAAACTGTCAAAAAACCGTGTTTCTGTGGAAAAACGTAAGAAGAAAAAATGAATATTGTTTATTTTTATGCATTTTGGCCTGCTGAATCCGAAATTATTATGGAAAAAGAGAGTCGACCGCCTAATTAAGAACATAACCTCAAAAACTGTCAAAAAACCGTGTTTCTGTAGAAAAACATGAGAAGAAAAAATGAAAATTGTTTCCAGCACATCAAAAACACTTTATTTTTATGTATTTAAGCCTGTTAAATCCGAATTTGTTATGGAACAAAAGAGTCATCCGCCTAATTTTGAAGATAACCTCAAAATACTACTCAAAAGTCAATTTGCACAAGGGCTAAAGTGACTCACGCTTGCGTATACACTTGTCTTCGAACGACCTATGCAAAGGATTCCTACGTCTCTTTTTCTTATTGGGTTGTACTTCTCTTTTTAGCATCCAGCAATAGTCCGCTATCATGTTAATGCTAAATTTTCCTTGCCATCTACGTTCCAATTCCTTCATATCTTGATGAAATCTTTCATCATGATCTTCACTGTAGTCACCTAGGACTGGTGGAAATTCATCAATGTGCGAATCGAGAAAGTGGAGTTTCAAATTCATTAAGCAACCTAATTTTTTGAAATTTTGTACTATATTTTCTACGATGTTCTTGTAGTTCTCATCTTTATTGTTACCAAGAAATTTTGTTGCAACATCTTCAAAACTCAACCAGGCTGCCTTCTCGGTATTATTCATACTTGTGACGAATTCCTCGTCCCTGAAAATTTTGCGAATTTGAGGTCCATCAAAGATATCTTCCTTCCATTTAACCAGAGTTATATTCGTAAAGATGGTATCTAAGTATTTGAAGCATCGCCCTTCTTTATCGAGAGCTTTATCAAATTGTTTCATCAACCCTAATTTAACATGTAAAGGCGGTAAATGGATTTTGCTTGGATCGACAAGAGGACGATTGATGACATTGCTGGAGCCTTGAGTAAGTGATGGTCTCGCTGGCCACACTTTTGTATTATACTGTTTTGCTCTATCTCGACTTTCGAACATGCATAAGTAGCATGGGTACTTGGTAAAACCTGATTGTTGACCTAGTATCATTGACAATATTTTCAGGTCTCCGCAAATTAACCATTTATGCTCACTATACTGTATTTTATTTAAAACGTTTTCAATGTTACAGTATTCTTCTTCGAGTACAGTTGAATGAGCCAATGGTAACGGAGCATACTCGTTCGTATTGTGAAGAAGGACTGCCTTCAAGCTTCGCTTAGATGAATCGATGAATAACCTCCACTCTTCTGGCTTGCATAAATTTGGGTTAAACTCATTAATAAGTCCTCGTACATCGGTGCAATATAAACGCTTCTTCTTGGTTTGAATAAAATGTAACTTTTACATCCTTTTCTAATACATTGAAAGACTTTAATTGAGAAGCCATTTATTCAGCTGCATCTTTTGCTAATCCAGCATTCCTAAACATATCATTAAGTTGAGCTTCAGAGATCTTTTTTGGTTTTTCTCTTTACCAATGGGAACATATTCCTCATCACTGTCCGAAGACAGTTCTTCTTCACATTCGACGGATTCACTTTCTGTTTTCCTCAACGATTCATTTTCGTCAGTATTATTTCGTCAGTATTATTTCGTCAGTAGATTTTCTAC
Organism: Anastatus disparis; assembly: GCA_017163975.1. Taxonomy (NCBI): domain Eukaryota; kingdom Metazoa; phylum Arthropoda; class Insecta; order Hymenoptera; family Eupelmidae; genus Anastatus; species Anastatus disparis. The sequence continues at coordinate 2,278,445 of JAFFSR010000328.1, forward strand.
GTCTTCTTCTGTACCACAATCAACTAGCATACTATCCATTCCTTGTATAAAGCTGTCTCGCGAAGCCTCGTCTATCAAACTTTCGACTATTTGCTTCTGCGGACGAACGACACTAGAACTGTAGACTGTCGCATACAATATTTTATCTGGTCGCACTTTATTCACCCCACTTACATTTATCACGCAAGTAAAGCAATCACTTTTACCTAATGGTTTTTTCCAAATAGCTGGTTTTAGAAACTTTATTTTACTTTTATCTCTAGTGTTATTGAATGTATGTAACATTTTGTAACATGTAGCACATATAATATGCGAAACCCAGGTTGAATTTTGCTGAGAAATTTCTACTTCAAAGCATGCTTTAAATAAATCTTTTATTTTTCAAGTTACATGCTTCTTATGTTTTTCCCACACATATTCCGTACAAATATAGCAGTAACTATCGAAATCACCTACACAGTCGTTATCAACTTGTTCACGATTAATCTCAATATTATTAAAATTATTTTTAGTATCCATAGATTTATTGAAAAATCCGCACGCTAGAATTCCTGTTCCGATCGCAGGTGAGTCAGCTGTTCTAGGAGTGATAACCCTCGTACCTCCCCCAGGCCTAAGTATGAGGGCTTTCCGACTTTGACGAGTACAATGTCAACTCGTCGTCGGACACACTACGGCATCATTTTCACGTTCTAGCGTTCCCCTGCAGGACAGTGCGCCTCGCTGGCCTCGTTACAACGGAAGATTGGAAGCGAATCATTCTACACATCCTTATCGGGCAGTTGTCATCGTTCCAGTGTCTTCCGTGGCAGCAGGATTAAAAGGACTCCATAAAAAATCCAGTTAGTAAAAGTTTAAGTTACTCAGTGAGGGAAATAATGTACACGAGATAACACTACAAATAGGCGAAATTTGAATACTCCCAGTTTTCTTTTTTTCAAGATATAGCAATCGTGAGATTTGTCTTCAGACTAATGTTGTTTAAAGTTATTTTTATAGTCTGTATTACCAAGAATATATTTTTTGCAAAATGTTACATAAATTCGATTAAGCTGGAGATAAAAGTAAAATAAAGTTTCTGAAACCAGCTATTTGGAAAAAACCATTAGGTAAAAGTGATTGCTTTACTTGCGTGACAAATGTAAGTGGAGTAAATAAAGTGCGACCAGATAAAATATTGTATGCGACAGTTTCTAGTGTCGTTCGTCCGCAGAAGCAAATAGTCGGAAGTTTGATAGACGAGGTTTCACGAGACAGCTTTATACAAGGAATGGATAGTTTGCTAGTTGATTGTGGTACAGAAGAAGACGTAGAAAATCTTAACGACCATACAGACGACGATACTGACGAAAATGAATCGTCGAAGAAAGCAGAAAGTGAATCCGTCGAATGTGAAGAAGAACTGTCTTCGGACAGTGATGAGGAATATGTTCCCATTGGTAAAGAAAAAAGCCAAAAAAAGATCTCTCAAGCTCAACTTAATGACAAGCTTAGGAATGCTGGATTAGCAAAAGATGCAGCTGAATTAATGGCTTCTCAATTAAAGTCATTCAATGTATTAGAAAAGGACGTAAAAGTTACATTTTATTGAAACCGAGAAGAAGCGTTTTGATCATACTTCTGTTACGTCACGACGTATCTTTTATTTCAAAATTTATTATTCCAAAAATATGCAGTTATTGATCAATCAGCTAATTTACCTTAGCAAGCATATTGTAAAATTAAGTAATTTGTTAAGGAACAAAGTAAAGTGCAATGGGATTTACAGAATCAACAAAATAAGAACAATTACGAAGACTACATAAACCAGATTTACCACGTTAGCCATATCATTCAATAAGAGTCTAAATGCATAATAAGCATTGCTCCATCGATTGACATCAATTAAAAATTCAAATTATAAAACAATTATTCTTAAACAAAAGCAAGAATCATCAGTATAAAAAGACAGATCAAATCAAGATAAGCGGCGCACTTTAAAGCAGACACTTTTTCAAAAGCACTTTATCAAAGAATTTCTACGAGCACTTCAAAAAAAGCACTTGTAAAGACATTATTATATAGAAATTTCGAGCACATTAATAAAATCGCGCTATACAATTAAATTGCACTATAAAATATACAAAATAATTATATTCAACTGATTATGAGTACTGTTCAATATAAGAAATAAATATTCATCTAATTAAATATTGACCAAGTGTGTTCATTTATCGTCTGGCTGTACCCGTCCTGTAACTACTACACTGAAATCAAGGTAAGATCATTACAATTCTATTTTCATCTATATTTCTTTTCAATTCAAGTATATTTAATCGTGAGAATGATTCATATCAATTAAAATTGGTAGAGCTTTTCTATCACTAGACTTAACTTTCAAATTAGACACTTTTAAATCAAACTTTTAATATTATAATTAAACATATTCTCCTCATAACAACAAGAACATAATCAATCACTAATTCCGTTCTGGTGTAAAGCCAGGACTCAACTAGCGAATCTGATCTAGTGTATTGCACCGATGTACGAGGACTTATTAATGAGTCTAAACCAAATTTATACAAGCCAGAAAAGTAGAGGTTATTCTTTGATTCATCTAAGCGAAGCTTGAAGGCAGTTTTTCTTCACAATACGAACGAGTATGCTCCGTTACCATTGGCTCATTTAACTGTACTCAAAGAAGAATACTGTAACATCGAAAACGTTTTAAATAAAATAAAGTATAGTGAGCATAAATGGTTAATTTGCTGAGACCTGAAAATATTGTCAATGATACTAGGTCAACAATCAGGTTTTACCAAGTACCCACGCTATTTATGCATGTTTGACAGTCGAGATAGAGCAAAACAGTATAATACAAAAGTGTGGCCAGCGAGACCATCACTACTCCAGGTTCCAGCAATGCCATCAATCGTCCTCTTGTCGATCCTAGCAAAATCCTTTTACCAACTTTACATATTGAATTGGGGCTGAGGAAACAACTTGTTAAAGCTCTCGATAAAGAAGGGCGATGCTTCAAATACTTAGAAACCATCTTTACAAATATAACTCTGGTTAAATTGATGGAAGGTATCTTTGATGGACCTCCAATTCGCAAAATGTTCAGGGACGAAGAATTCGTCACAAGTATGAATTATACCGAGAAGACAGCCTGGTTGAGTTTTGAAGATGTTGCTACAAAATTTCTTGGTAACAATAAAGATGAGAACTACAAGAACATCGTAGAAAATATAGTGCAAAATTTCAAAAAATTAGGTTGCCTAATGAATTTAAAACTCTACATTCTCGATTCGCACATTGATGAATTTTCATCAGTCCTAGGTGACTACAGTGAAGAGCATGATGAAAGATTTCATCAGGATATGAAGAAATTTGAACGTAGATGGCAAGGAAAATGTAGTGTTAACATGATGGCGGACTATTGCTAAATGTTAAAAAGAGAAGTACAACCTAATAAGAAAAAGAGACATATGAATCCTTTGCATAGGTCGTCGAAAACAAGCGTATATGCAAGCGTAAGTCACCTTAGCCCTTGTGTAAATTGACTTTTGAGTAGTATTCTGAGGTTATCTTCAAAATTAGGTGGTCGACTTTCTTTTTCCATAACAAATTTGAATTCAGCAGGCTAAAATACATAAAAATAAAGTGTTTTTGATGTGCTGGAAACAATTTTCATTTTTTCTTTTCATGTTTTTCCACAGAAACGCAGTTTTTTGACAGTTTTTAAGGTTATGTTCAAAATTAGGCAGTCAAATCTCTTTTTCCATAACAAATTCGGATTAAGCAGGCCAAAATGTATAAAAATAAACAATTTTCATTTTTTTTCTCATGCTTTTCCACAGAAACACGGTTTTTTGACACTTTTTGATGTTATGTTGAAAATATACGGCCAATCCCCTATTTTTGACGCCGGAGCCGGATTTAGCGGGAAAAAATACAAAAGAAAAGTATAGTCTCCATTCCAGAACCACCAATTTTTTTTTTTTCGTGGGCCTGTGTAACAATTTTTTTATTCATTGAAACTATAAATTAATTATAATAAGTATTGAAAATATAGAAACAATAAAAATTTTAGTTAAATTTGTCACTAGGTTCTAAATGTAATTATTACGAGGAATAATAAGGTAAGTTCATTTACAACATTAACGTAAATCCGCGCGCATTTCGTAAATATTGATCATAATGAAACTGATGGTATCTCATTCCAAAGTTCTTTCTTTTAGCTTTAAAATGAGACATTACACGTCTAAAAATATTGATTTAGTAAGCCACAATAATCATTTGAGTTTAAGGTGTCCGTATTAGGTACAGTTGTTTTAACTTAAATACATCCTATTTTGAAAAACTGTTTGCACCAATATTAATAATTTTTTAAGGTATCTCAGAATTAAAAAAAACATCAAAATCGATCCATTATTTACGGAGATACGGTCAATTTTTGCGAATTTTATTGGAACGGGGTCCTTCTTTAACTTTCCTCATGCGCAAAGATAAGCATCCCAACCACGTCTCCGAGTTTGACGTTAATATTTCTATGTTATTATTATTTTAGTTTTGATAACAAAGAGTCGCATTTTTAAAAATCTAATCATAGATTTTTAAAATATAAGTCTTTAACTAAAAAATGACGCTTGATTCGTTTCTTAATTGTGATAAATAAAGTAACTCTGATTTTTTTTTAAATCTTATCTCGGCTCCTATCGGCCTTAGAGAGTTTTTTTTTTTTAATCTTCGTTTCGAACACAGCTATAAGAATATTCAGATAGCAAATTCGTAAAAGTTATAAATAAAGCCTCAGCTTTATTTATTTATTTAAAAAAACTCTTCAAAGCGTGATAAAAAATATTGCAATTCAATTTTCTCATTTGCTCTTAACAAAATATAAAAATTTGAACCTTTTGAAGAGTTTAAGTCCTTATGCAACTAAATATGTTTAGCCAAAAAAAAATTATAGCAATAAACATCATACGTGTTGGGATAAATAATAGGGAATATCTCAGCAACAAATTAACCAACTTGCTGTTACAACTTCTCTTTCTGTTCGTATTCATAGAGGCTTCCTTTTAAAAGTTTAATAACATTTAAAAAATTATTTTTGCAATAGATAATTGATATCCAAGAAATGGACATTTTTTATGGTTTTTTGGCTTTTTTGCAATAATTAATTGACGAAAATAATCGCGGCAGTATTCAAATTGTAGGGTTTTTTATTCTCTAATACTATTATCTATTACTTTTTTTGCTAAAATGCATACGTTGCTTCAGACAATTAAAAAAGCTGTTTTAGCCAACTTTGCAGCCTTCTGGAGCATTTTCTACCGTTTCTTTTTTGGTCACAATTTATATAGGGTATGTTTTTTCATCGCCCTTAACAACTCTATAAAGGTTTCATTAAGCCATTAATTAATGTCCTCAAAATGTCTCTATTGATTGGACTATTATAGAAGTAATGAAAAATTATAAAAAATTATTAAAAGTTAGTTTAAATCATTGCTTATATATTTTTAATAACTCCTGTAACTTACAATAACTTTATTAAGTTGTTATAATTTCATAATTTTAACTTTTATCTACTCGGAAAAAAATTTTTATAAATTTTAAATAAATTAAGGTTTAATAAAAGTCTAATTAGTTAACATCATTGATTTTCCAACAGTTAAAAATCAATTAAATAAAAAACAACGACGTAGTTTAGAATTAATTATAACCACGACTGTAGTGACGCTTAGGTGCTTTTGTAACATACGTTCTTCCTGCTTCTTTGTATCATATTCATTATTTAATTTAAAAAATATATATTTAAGAAGGTGAGTAATTTATAATTAGTATGTATATTAAAAGATTTAATATACAAGAGGTAAAAGCATTATTTACAGTAACAAAATTGATCATGTTGAGTGCAGAAGATTACACGTCAAATGATGTTATAGATAACATGCAGATTGAAGATACTACAGTGTAAGTCTAATACATTACATTTACGAGAGTATGGTGGCGTAATGAATAGAGCTCTTGCCTTCAACGCGGAGGGCTTAAGTTCGAATCCTGGCCAGGTACCTCTAATTTTTTTCGAAAGAAAATTAGTTTATGTGCCACTTATATCGCGATTCTTAAAAAATCCGACCTCATTGAGTATCGGTTGATTGTTGGTCACAAAAAGGGGCTGACCATCCATCGGCAGTCAAAGTTTTTGCTATGGTGGGTCAGACAGTCTTGCCTGATGCAATGTGTTAAACGTAAACCGGGCTAGGCTGCCTTGACACCACCATATAAACTAGCTCGCCACAGCGGCTCAAAGGGCCGCTGTGGCTCGCACCTCATTTCTTTCAGAGCTTCGCTTCGCGATGCAAGGCATGCAAAAAGCTTCGCTTCTTGCATATAAGGCACGACCGAAAATGCTCGCGCTTCGCGCTCGCTATTTGATAATTAAAGAATGTGAGCGCCCAGTCATATTATAGACTTTAAATCGCTAAATTTAATATATATAATATATTTACATGCAATAAATAGCTTACTTAAATAATAATCTATTAATACAAATTAATATAGTTTACTAGTTAAGGATTAAAGTTAGTAAAATCTAAAAGAATCATAAAAGAATAAAAGCATAAGCGCGAAAAGTACATACGCTCCTGAAGCGCACACACACTGAAAGCTATACATGTGTGTACATCATACATTGAGAACGCGCTTAAGCCTCATATTGGCTCAGCGCGTATACCAAAAGCAGGACCACGCACGCAAACGCCGGTGGTGCCAAGCTACTAGAGAAGAGGGGACTGGAGTCCAGTGCCTATAAAAGCGAGCAAGCAGAAGGAAAGGCTCTCTTCGCCTCAGCTCAACTCAATTTGTTTTTGCCATTAGAGAACGCGTCAAGCATCGAAGAATAACCAACATCGTTGATGATTCTTCCATGCTCACGCGTTCGCTAACTTTGCCTTGTATTATTAATTTATAAAAACTTAAATGAATAGTTGCGGTGAGCAGCACCTTACCTTATTCTATCCTAAAGGGTAAAGCCCCGCATACTGAAGCCCTTGGTCTTTAGTATTAACGAGCATTACCCATAACAAAACTTATCCTTTATTAACACAATTGAAATAACCACACACACTACACACTGATACACTCGAGCCTGGACCAGACGGCATAGCGACTTGTCTGGTTAACGGCTTTACACTCACAAGTTTTGCATAATTGCAAGCAAAGACTCGATAGAGTCGATCCTAATGGATGATCCCCTAACCATAAGTTAGTGGGACCTCACACTGGCGCCCGAACAAAAAATTTAGCGTTACACGCATATAAAATATTTAGAAAATTTCTTGCATGAAATTTATATTTTTTTTCTATCGCTCTCTACCTATGCTCATACTTATAAATTATAAAACTAAAAGCTAAAATAAAGTTAGAGTAGAACAAATATTTACGTTTCTTCTTCTATAAAACTTATTAAAAATAGTATTATAAGAACAAAGTATAACGCAATAAAATTTTACAGCGTAACTTAATTTCTTAAAAGCGTTAAGAAAAGTTACAAAAATAAGATAGCTTTAAAGTTAGAAAAAATTAGAAAATAAAATCTTAAGTAAATAATTTGTAAATTAAAGAATTTTGCTAATGGAACGAATAATAACGGTAGCATTAGAAATTCTGTGCAAAATAAAAAGATTTGCACACGAAAATCACAAACATTACACAACAAAACAATAGCTTTATTTAAACAAACATAAAAACACTATGATAGTAGAATAAATTATGTAGAAAATAAAATTTAACAATTTCAAGTAGACGTAATTTTAACACACAATCAATCGAACGAAGCGGTAGAAAAAAAATGAATTTCTAGACGAAAGATTCTTAGATTTAATAAAGAAGTTAAATATAAAATTACCACCAGCATTCAAACAAATAACGGAAAATACTAAAGAAATTTAAAAAAAATAAAAGATTAAGTAAATGAAGTAATAATAAATTAAAAAAGATTATTTAACGACGTCGTAGAATTAGCAGAAAAAATCGAGAAATTAGAAAAAAAATCAATAAATTAAAACTAAAATATTTTTTATTTAATAAAATAAAATAAAATTATAAAGTCACAGTTATAATAAAATTAACAAAGATAAATCCCAAAAGAGAAAGCGTAAAATCAAAATTAGCGCAACAATAAATTCCACATACCTCAAACGTAAACAAAGGATTAAAATCGACAAGGCATACCAGAGTATAAACGAGTAAATAAAAATACTCAAACTCTGAAATGTTAAGTCGTTACATCAAATAATATAATATTTACAATTCACAATTTGAGAATAAAAATAAAGGTATACAGTATACACTCTGTATAAATTATATACAGTAGTAACTCTGTATAAACTTTAAAACAATTAAATTGAAAATAAATTTATAAAACATAAAATAATTATTTTTTTTTAATATAAAACTGAAATCTATTAAAATGGCAGGTAGAAGATCGTTTCAAATTATGAGAGAAATCCAAGACAATGCAGTCAAGGATAATCGGAACATTAATAGAGATTGACAAAATGCGGTAACAACAGAGCTAAAGGAATTAAATGAACAAAATGAAGTCGCGGAAAAAAGGTTGAATGTACTGGAAGACCACCAGACATAACAACAATTATTAACAATAAATAATAATACACAAGAACAAATAGATGCATTATCTGATATAATAGCTAAATTAAAAGAAGAATACAAAACAAAATTTACAACACTACAAAGACAAATAAAAACAGCTGAAATGGAAAATATAAATTTAAAGATTAATAACACTACATTAAACGTAGAAATACAAAATTAAAACGAAAAGTAACTAGACGTAGAAGCTCAAAACACGCGTATTAATAGAGGCATTGACAGCATTAATAATGGAAATGAAACAGAAATAAATAATATGGAAGAACAAATAAAAAATATAAGTGAGAATCCTCAAAACACAAATACAAACACAAACATACAACACGAAATTAAAATGCCAATTCCAAAATTTAACGGTTATGAATCGGAAAGACCAATCAAATTTTCAAATGAATTAAATACGTACAAAACATTTACGAAACCATCACCTAGCGAATTACATTGTATATTAATACAAGCGTTATAGGGCACCACGCAATCGTGGTATTATATAAATGATTCCAATATTAATAGTTTTGACGAATTTGAAAACATTTTTAAAGAGAGATAGTCGGGAAACGCGAAATAGTTGCGTACCAAAAGTCGGACAATGATAATATAATTAATACCAAAGAAAAAATAAAGTACGCAACTGAAAAAGAAACAAAATTAATAAAACAGAATTAAACAAACCAAACTTAAATAAGTCAAATTTAAAAGATAGGTGAAAAACCGCTAAGCATCCTATATTATATTAAAGTGAAACCACTTTTTTTCCGTTTCTCCGGTTCTCCGCATTTGCTAAATGTGTCTAATCTTTTGGTTATAAGAGTAGCAATTTTTTATTGGGCCCTATATAATTAGTCCTCATTAGTCATAAGCATCTTTTTGGGCCATATTTTTTTGGGTCTTATATTTTTTTGGACCCAATATTTTTATAGGCCTTATATTTTCTTGCGCCCTATATTTTTTTGGGCCTAATATTTTTTTGGTTTCTATATTTTTTGGGGCTTTATATTTTTTTGGGCCTTATATTTTCTTGCACCCTATATTTTTTTAGGCCCGATATTTTTTTTTAATTTATATTTTCTTGGGTTCTATAATTTTTTTAGAACCTATATTTTATATAGCTCTATATTTTTCTGGGACCAATATTTTTTTGGGCTCTATATTTTTTGGGCCTTATATTTTCTTGAGCCCTATTTATTTTTAGCACCAATATTTTTTTGGGCCTAATATTTTTTTGGCTTTTATATATTTTGGGCTTAATATTTTTTGGGCCTTATATTTTTTTGGGGCCTATATTTTTTTTGACTTTATATTTTCTTGTGCTCTATATATTTTGGGCCCAATATTTTTTCGATTCTCATATATTATTAAACTCTATATTTTTTAAGGCTCAATATTTTTTTGGGCCCAATATTTTTTCGAAATTACTATTTTCTTGGGTTTTATAATTTAGTTGGGTACTATATTTTATTTAGCTCTATTTTTCTGGGCCTTATATTTTTCAGGCCCTACATTTTGTTGAGTTCTATTTTCTTCATACCTCATATTTTTTTTAGGCCTTATATTTTCTTGGGCTCTATATTTTTTTGGGCCCGATATTTTTTCGATTCTTATGTATTCTTGGGCTCTATGTTTTTTTTAACCCAATATCGTTTTGGGCCTATTATTTATTTAATTCTTATATGTTTCTTTGCTTTATAATTTTGGGCCCAATATATTTTTAAATTAATTTTTTTTTTGGGTTCTATGATTTTTTGGGTACTATATTTTATTAAGCTCTATATTTTTCGGAATATACTTTTTGGGCTCTACATTTTTCGGAGTCTTATTTTCTTTGGGCCTCATTTTTTTCGGCCTCTTATCTCTTGGCTTCCATATTTTTTTTGGTCCTATATTTCTCTAGGCCTTTTATTTTTTTTTACCCACTTTTTTTCGAGTCCTATTTTCTTTAGGCCATTTTTTGGGCCATTTATTTTTCAGGGCCTTATTTTTTTTAACTTTTTTTTGGGTTTATATTTTTTTTAATTTATATTTTTTTGGGCGCAATATTTTTTTTATTATTATATTTTCTTGGTCTCTATATTTATTTGGGCCCAATATTTGTCTAATTCTTTTAATTTTTAGGGCCCGTTATTTTTCTGATTCTTATATTTAATTAGGCTCTATATTTTTTTGGGCCTGTAACTACTCTGTGATATCACTTTTATTTATTTTTGTTTGTGACTCACTTATTCAGTATTGTTAGATTTAGTGACTGACTGTGATATTAATTGTGCAATATTTACATTTTATATATATATATATATATATATATATATATATATATATATATATAATTTTTTTTATGTCGTCGTAGGCCGTATTTGGTGGAATACCTATAGACCACGCTAAATTTGTATAGGCATTGCATACGTTCATGCTAATATCTCGACGATATTCTCTCTGTCAATACTCCCTTAGGGAGTACTGACAGCTCTATACTCCCTAAGGGAGTATTGACAGATCGAGATATCGCACAGCGTGGCCGTATATGACGCGAGTGACATCGATTCGTAGGTTAGTGAAAACAAAAGAATGTCGTTAGATATGTCAATGCTCATACAAATTCATATAAAATCTTAACTTTACAGAATGTTTTGTTTAAACAAATTTTCAAAGTTAAACAGTTAATAAGTAAAATAAATAAGTAAATAATGACATTATTTACTTTTTTTTAATAAAACATATATCATTAATTTAAAAAAATCATTTTTATAGTTCCTCATACGGCCTACCAACGACATAAACTTATCTACGTAACTTGGGAGTACGAAGGATTCTGAATCCAGGCTTGACTGAAGTGCTTGTCGCTTGAGCAGCAGTCAACTGCTACTCAAGCGACAAACACTTTAGTCTCGCCTGTATTCATCCTTCGTACTCCCAAGTTACGTATATAACTAATACTTTTTTATAACATTTTGTGCAATATTTATTGTTTTTATATTTACAAACTGTGTTACACGTTTTCGTACTCTTATACAAAATAAAATAATATCTATTTATCTATCCATCTATATTTTCTTGGTCTCTATATTTATTTGAGCTCAATATTTGTCTGATTCTTTTAACTTTTTGGGCCCGATATTGTTTTGATTCTTATATTTACTTATGCTCTATATTTTTTTGATTCTTATATTTTCTTGGGCTCTATATTTTTTTGGGCCAAATATTTTTATGAATCTTATATTTTTTTGGGCGCAATATTTTTTTTATCATTATATTTTCTTGGTCTCTATATTTTTTGGACCCAATATTTGTCTGAATCTTTTATTTTTTTGATCCCAATATTGTTTCGATATTTATTTTACTTGAGCTTTATATTTTTTTGATTCTTATATTATCTTGAGCTCTATATTTTTTTGTGCCCAATATTTCTTCGAATCTTATATTTTTTTTATTCTTATGTATTCTTGGCTCTATATATTTTTGAGCCCAATATTCTTTTTAAACATATTTTTTTAGGCCTAATTTTTTTTTTATCATAATATTTTCTTGGTCTCTATATTTTTTTGAGCCCAATATTTTTTTGATTCTTATATTTACTTTGGCTTTATATTTCGGACACTAAATTTTGCCATAGTAAACTAAATTGAACTGTATATTCAATAATGTTTATACGGCTTCCATGTCGTACAATTGGTAATGTTTGCATGAAATCTCCTGATACAATTGCAGTTTTACCACCGAAGGGTTAGTTCACATTGCATAAATCTTGAATAAGACGATCAACTGCTTCAAAAAAAAATCTTGAAGTCATGGATGTTTTATCTCAAATGATAATTTGTGTTCCTTTTGTTTTCTTTCTGCAGAATTAGGCTTAACATTACAAGTTGTACAATCTATTATATTTGAGAGGACTTTGTATCTCTCTATCCTTTTCTAATCGAAAAATGTAGATTTTTGGAAAAACTAATAGTTATTACTAGAAATCAATAGTTGTCCGCAATTTGTACAGTGAAAAACAATATTTTTTCTAATGAGAACAAATTATTCCTGTAGCCTAACTTATGATTTTGTAAGTATGTCAAACTTTTTTTGAAAACAAAGCATCGAAATTAATTTATCCTTATCAGAAAGAATATTGCTTTCTACTGCACAAGTTGCGGGTAACTTTCAATCTTAATCAATAATCGTTAGTTTTTCCAAAAATCTACATTTTTCAATAAGAAAAGGATAGAGAGATCTAGCGTCCTCTTAACGGTAGTTTAAATGTTTTATGCACTGTTTTTTTATCGACTAATGAATTCGCTGCTATAGCTGTCTAAGCTACACATGAATAACGTATAGTATGATATTTAAAATTAACTATTAAAACGTTTAGTAAATAACTTATTCCACTTCCACCTGGTCCATCTATAAAAATATATTTTTCTTTACTTAGGTTGTTCAAACTTTTTATAGTAGAGTTGAATATTTGCTTTTGTTTATCATTTAAAGAATTTATTTTTATGTTTGATTCATTAAGAATATTATTATTATGATTTAAAATTGTTTGATTATCATCTTCTTCTATAGATGTGCTTATTTTAGATAAATTAAAATCGTTTAGAGAAAATTCATTGACTTGTAAATTATTTTTAATAACATTTAATGCAAGATTTTCACCTATTTTTTTTCGTATTCAGGATGGTATAACTTATCTTTATATTTTTCTTTATATGCTTCTTCCAAACATCTATCCCATTCTTTATCTTCATTAATAGTCCAGTCATTGGAGGCAAAAATAGGGTATAACCTGGAAATTCTTTCGGTTAGCACCGATTTTCATAAAACTTTAGGATTAAGCTTATATTACCCTACAGATCAAAAGTTATATATCGGCGAGGTGCGCTTTTTGCTTTAAAGGAGTAAAAACTACCTTTAAAGTTGAAAAATAGTAAAAATGCCGATTTACGCTAATAAATAATTAAAATGATCTTAGAATGTTTAAAATAAGTATTGTTTAATATTGTGGAACATAATTAATGATATTTAGCATTTTTACAATCCTTAAGAGGAGGCCGTATCATTCTGTCCTTGTCTAATATAAATTTTCTTTATTATTAATAAATTAAATATTTTCATAGAAAAGTAAGACAATCGCCCAATAGAGCAAAAGACAAGCAAACGATTCTTTTTTATGAAAAAATAATCAAAATTTCATATTTTTTTGCTCTATTGGGCGGTTGTCTTACTTTTCTATGAAAATATTTAATTTATCAATAATAAAGAAAATTTAGATTAGACAAGGACAGAACTATACGGCCGCCTCTTAAAAACCACCCCTTTGACTTAATAAAAAGAGCATATATAGTTTTTAACATTAAAAAATATTTTTATGATACAATTATGGGAAAATATTAACGTTTTAAGTTTATGATATAATTTTTAATTTATTACATTATTTCAACCCTTAAAAACTACCCCTTATGATGAAAAATAGAAAAAAATAATTTTGAACATGTAAATTATAGTGTAATGACATATTTATGTTAAATTAGACATTTTTCCACAGTTTATAATGATTTTTATTTTATTGTAACATTCCAACCCTTAAAAATAACCCTTGATGATAAAATGCCAAAAAAAACGAGTCTTATAATAATTTAATAACTTTTATTCTATTAATAATATATTTTTTATGTCTTATTATAGAATTTAGAATATATTTAAGTATTTTACATTTAAAAATGACTATTTATGGTTAAAATTATAAGGCTATCATAACTTAAAAATTATTATTATTATTATTATAAGAACAAAATAAAAAAATACAAATATTCCACTTAAATTTTAAACAAATTTTTTTAAATTCTATTCATGATCAATTCGACTTCTTCTTCTCCTGGATCTGTAATCGGAGGACAGTTTAGACAATTGTCACCGGAGCATGTTCCACATACCGAGTTACAAAATAATCCTAATTTTCTGCAACTGCAATTAGCACCGCAAGTAGTCTTACAGTTGCAAAGAATCATTCTTAGAAGCTGTTCTGGTGCAGGATGGGTTAACATTCTTGTAGGCTGTAAAAAACCATCTTTATGGATCCATCCCCAAATTGTCGGAAGAATATTTTTATTTCCCAACCATATTTGCGTTTGCAAATATACTCTTTTAAAATGTAAAAACAATCAATGTCAAAAAATTATCTGTTACATTTTGAATGCACTAACACTTTAAAAAAAATCAGAAACATTACAATATTAACTATTTTATTAATATTATCAAAACAGAATGTGTTTACACTTTCAATTTTGGAAAGATACTGACACTTGGCAAAATAGATTTACGTTACATGTACAATACATTCAAATATAAAAACATACATACACCACACACACACACACACACACACACACACACACACACACACACACACACACACACACACACACACACACACACACACACACACACACACACACACACACACACACACACACACACACACACACACACACACACACACACACACACACATACACACACACACACACACATACACACACACACACACAAAGACAGGTAAGAAGAGAAAAGGTATAGAACTCTTATTTGTATAGACGTATATATCGCACACGGCAGCTGTTTCAAATCGGCAAGCTACATAGTCTCATTTCTTTTCTTCTACCTGAGTTTATACTTATATGATATATATATATATATATATATATATATATATATATATATATATATATATATATATATCCACTTACAAAATATACATATAGGAACTGAAAAGAATAGAAGCTATCTACCGTACAGACTCAAAGAAGCTGTAAAATATTTATATGTATGTATCTAAAATACTCGAAAATAAACGAATTTATGCGCTCCGAAAATTTTACCGAAAAAGTACAATTGGTTTTTTTATGATAACTCCGCTAATTTTTAAGCTTTTTAATTGCTCCAAAAAGGATTTTGTAGGTAATTGTATCATCTTTAAGTCATGTAAATATCAATTTTTAAAAAGTTTTATTTTTTGAGATTTTTTAGTTTGAAGGGCCAAAAATAGGTGGTACTTGGCTCTGATTACAGAATTCTAACACTGATATCTGAGTTGATTTTTATCGGACAAAAATAAAAAAAAAGCGAAATATTCATGAAAAAAAAGCTATATTTTTTAACTTTAGTACTTTTTACGTACATCTGTTAATTATTGAGATATTTTAAAAAAAGGATGAATTTTTGAAAAATGAAAATTTTTTTTTTTTTTTTATATAAACTTGATTTTTTAAAAAAATAAGCATCCTGAATTGCTGAAACTTATAGAACACATAGTTGGTACATAGATAAGATAAACCCTAAAAGGATTTCTGTGTATTTTAAAACCTGTCTTAATGACAGTGGTTTTAATATTGAAATTTTATTGTCAAACTATATAAAATAATTTTATTTTCCTTGTAACTCCTTTAATTTTTATAATATTGACTTAAAACAAAATTGATTTAAAAGGTAATCTCAATACCTTCAAAAAATATTGTATACATTTTCCTCAAAAAGTATGCGATTTTTCTGTTATTTAACGTTGAATATTGCTCTTAAAGTTTCAAGCGTAACAGTATTAATATTCAATAATTTATAATTCGTTATGTATTGTATATAAAATAATGATTAAAAATGGAATCGTTTTGTTTTTTTACAAGCTTTATTTTTGTTTTTTATGAGTTTTTTGACAAAATCAAAACTTTTCAAGTTATTTCATGAAAATCCGTCGGAAAACATACTTTTTTACACAAAATATCTATGTTTTCAATCACCTATAACTCGAAAAGTATTCATTTAACAAAAAAAATTATTAAAAACTTTTTGCTTTAAATTGATTTTTACATCGAATTATATGGTTTTTTTTTCTTACCGCCCCCGAGAAGGGGCGGCTCCCGCCCCCTGGGCAAAAGCGCACATCGGCATTATATAACTTTTGTTTTCTGGACTATTCTTCACCTACTGACAAATTTTCATGTTAATCGATCCTAACCGACAAAATTCCAAGCTGAAATGCTTCAATGACTGGACTATAATTAATTGTTTTGACTTAGCTGCCTCATCAAACGAATTGTACATCACATCATCAACAGTACGCAAAGTTTTAAAAGATGTGGCTCCTTTAACATATAATAGTAACAACCTAATGAAATAACGTTCTCTATCTTTCGGACTTACAAAGTACATTCTACTAAGTATTGATTTTCTTTTTTTTTCTTTCATTTCACTTTTTCATCAAATGTATAAAAATTTGGTATTTCTGAATACAAGTAATTTCGTGCTTCAAAATCTTCTTTATTCAATTCAAAATATGCTGTTAATGTTGTTTTCACATTTTTTGCATGATCATTTCTTTTTTTCCTCCTTTAAAAAATAGGTTTCGTTGATTTTCTTCATGAACGCTTAGACGTTTTATAGTATGTAAAATAACATGTAAAGGATATTCTTATAATCTGTGCATGGCTTAAGGTGGACATAAATATCGTTTATGTCGTCGTAGGCCGTATTCGGTGGAATACCTATAGACCACGCTTAATTTGTATAGGCCTTGCATACGTTCATGCTAATATCTCGACGATATTCTCTCTGTCAATACTCCCTTAGGGAGTATTGACAGCTCTATACTCCCTAAGGGAGTATTGACAGATCGAGATATCACATAGCATGGCCGTATATGACGCGAGTGACATCGATTCGTAGGTTAGTGAAAACAAAAGAGTGTCGTTAGATATGTCAATGTTCATACAAATTCATATAAAATCTTAACTTTACAGAATGTTTTGTTTGAACAAATTTTCAAAGTTAAACAATTAATAAGTAAAATAAATAAGTAAATAATGACATTATTTACTTTTTTTTAATAAAACATATATCATTAATTTTAAAAAATCATTTTTATAGTTCCTCATACGGCCTACCAACGACATAAACTTATCTATGTAACTTTGGGAGTACGAAGGATTCTGAATTCAGGCTTGACTAAAGTGTTTGTCGCTTGAGCAGCAGTCAGTCTCGGGCGCGCTTCGCGCGCCCTCGACCAACTGCTACTCAAGCGACAAACACTTTAGTCTCGCCTGTATTCATCCTTCGTACTCCCAAGTTACGTATATAACTAATATTTGCGCATCACAATAAATACATTTGTTATGGAACCAATGTTATTTTCAGATATGAGATTTTCATCGAAATATATATTTGCTGTACAACCAATCAGTTTCGAATTAATTTTTTTAGTTAATATTTTTTCATCGAATTTCTTCAATTTTTCTTCTTCTCTTTCCTTTATGGTTTTATTAATAACTTTGTTCAATTCAATATTATGATTGTTATTACAATATTATTATTGGAATTTTTATTATAATTATTGTCTTCAATTTTTAATCGTTTACACTTAATAAATAATATCTTCAATTGATAAGAATCATATCTATGTTTTCGCTTTTTTTCATTTATTGGTTTATTTATTGTAGTATCATTATTAACATGTTTATTGTCATTAATTTCTATTTGTTTACATCTTGCGCGTGATCCTCAAAATTGGTAACAACCAATTTTACTTGTGTTTTCTTAATATTATCGGCATTTTCCAATTTTTGATTTTTAATTTGTACCATTCTCTTATATTCATTACATTGTTCACTTATAACTTTTCTATAAATCTCTTTTTGCGTAATTTTCCTTTTTCATGCATTTTATTCAATTTATTAGTATCTCCTTTATCAATTGATTTTATTTTTTATATCTTAATATCTTCAATTTTCTTTATATTTATTTGGTTGTTCTTCTTTCATTTTTATGTAAGCTTTTTTTTACGTTTAGCTTCATTTGTACGTATTTGTTTCATTTTATCAGTACCCGTTTTCATCTTTGATTTCATTTTTGTTATTTTAGTATTTTTTAATTTTTTTTTATATTTATTGGGTTGTATTTCTTAAATTTTCATATAATCTTTCTTTCTACGTAAAGCTTCATTCGCAGGTATTTGTAGCAATTGAAGGCATCGATTCTATAACGTCCTTAGCGCCTAGCCCGGCTTGCTGGAACTAAGGACGTAGTAGAATCGATGCCTTCAATTAATCAATTCTCATTTTTTCCTTGAATTTCAATTTTGTTATCTTAGTATTTCCTAATTTTTCTACATATTCTTTTGATTTTTTTTCTTTAATTTTTATATAAGCTTCTTTCTTACCTAAAGCCTCATTCGCACGTATTTGTTTCAGTTTATCAGTACTCATTTTTCCCTTGAATTTCGATTTTATCTTAGTATATTCTAATTTCTCTTCAAATTTATTTAGAATTTTTTCTTTGATTTTTATATAAGCTCCTTTCTTACGTAAAGCCTCATTTGCACGAATTTGTTCCAATTTATCAATACTCATTTTTTTCCTTGAATTTTAATGTTGTTATCTCAGTATTTTCTAATTTTTCTTTATATTTTTCTGGTTGTTTTTCTTTAATTTTTATATAAGTTTCTTTCTTGCGTGAAGCCTCATTCGCACGTATTTGTTCCAATTTATCAGTACTCATTGTTTCCTTGAATTGTCTATTTATTATTTTAGTATTTTCTAATTTCTGTTTATATTTATTTGGTTATCCTTTTTTCATTTTCATACAAGCTTTTTTTGTACGTAAAGTTTCTCGAACTCGTCTTAATACTAATTTATCATTACTTTTTTTTTCTTGCATTTTCATAATAATGTCTTTTTCTGAAATTTTTTTATATTTATGTGATTGTCCTGTTCTTCATTTAATTCAATTTCAACTGTGCTAATTTTATTACCGTTATAATTTAAGTGGATATCATCGATTCCCATTATATCATTATCTGGTTTTTAAAAATTTGTATCTGAAACGTCATTGTCCATTTCCATCAAAATTGTTTCATGATTCGAATTCTTTTGTTCACGATACATTTCCATGATTTTTTTTTGTTCTGCCAATAAATGTATTTGTGAGTTTTTTTTCTAATAGTTCAAGCTCGGCGAAATCTAAATTTAATGGTATTGGATTTAGACGTTGCTCATGACAAAAACTCCTCCTTATCAAGTCCGATGGTTTATCGTAATTAATATTTGCATTATTATAATTTTGTAAAACTGGGAACATTCTTACTTGTTGCGTTCTAAAAAGTTTGATTAACGTAATCGCATTTGAGAAACATCATATCTTAAACAACATGGACCTAAATTATAAAGTAATGCAATAGCAAAAACAATTGGAAAAACGCCACAATTATAATTATCTGTTTGTGATTGTACTATTTCGAATACTATGCTCAATTCGGATTTGTTTGGAAATAATCTGTTCATATAAATCTTATGCTTATCTTGTAGATATTTAAAATTTAAACTGTCATATATATAACTACCTTATTATTATAATACACACAAATTTGGTGACTCTTTTCTAAATTTCCGGAAAATAATAACTGTATAAATTCTCCATCAATCGGTACTGATTTAATATATTGTGATCTCTGAATTAGTGAAGTTAATTGCATATTGAATGAGGTGAACCGGTTTGAAATATTATTTAATTCCAATATATGAATATCAGTTAACATGAAAGCAATTCCACTATACAATCTCTGTCCTTTAACAATCAATTTATCTTTATCAGTCAAAACCATTATTGAAATTAAAAATTATTTTCAGAATTTCAATTCATTTTTAATGAACTTTTTTCAAAGATATTCACCAAAGAATTGCTTTTATATTAACTAATTAAATTTATTGCCTTTTTACTTTAAAAGTTGAAAAATAAAAGAAATTATGAAAAATACTATGAATTAATTGTTATATGATAAATAAATAATGATAAAATTTGTAAAAATAATATAACGATGACCGATAGTTATTTTCGGCAATCATAAACTTATATATATATATATATATATATATATATATATATATATATATATATATATATATATATATATATATATATATATATATATATATATGTATATATGGGACATTCACACCAACTGGAAGAGCAAAACAATTAAAATCGCTAAAACTCTGAGAATATATTCTGTTTGTTACGCAAAATGTGTAAAAAAATTTTTAAGGATTTAGATTGGAAGGATCGAGAGCCATAGATCCTTGAAATTTGGAAATTTTTCAAAATTTTTAGAATAATACCAACTTTATGATTTTTTTTTCTGAAAATCCTGATGTTTTAGAGAGAAATTTATAAGAATACTTTTTGTTGTAAATGAAGAGGAGAGTTAGCATGATTTTTTACAGACCTAAATTTTGAAGTTTTGTATTGGTTCTTACATTTATTGCAACGGTCATAAAACCTTGCTTATAATAAAAAATTAAAATGAAAAAAAAACCTTAATTTATATTAAATTATTTTGGTCTGAGATATGCGACAATATACTACTCAAAATGTTTTTACCCGTATTTCCATATATAAGGGAGGAGCTGGGTTTATATGTATATTACTGCAGTCGGAACCACTCGGGCAACAAAAAAATATTATTATCAAAAAATCATTGGATTAAGGGTTTAACCAGTAGAGGACGCAGAAATTGCGCCAAGTGATGGGCGTCAGCATGTGATCGGACTTGGAATTTCTAAATTACTATTTAATTATCTTGTATTAACAAAAACTCTTTCTTTCTTTCGTTTTTGCAACGAGTTCAAAATTTGCATATTAAGATTAATTCAAATAATTTCTATTTAATTGAAATATGGAAATATAAGTCGGTAAAGTAAATAATGTTCATGAAAAAAGAGATAAATAAATAAGAAAAATTTAACTTTTATAAGAGAATATATATAATTATGGGATAAAATTTCTTATAATAAATATGGTATAATTTACTGAAGTTTTTTTTAAATAAATCATAATTTAAATTTGAATAAAAAGCCCGCCATGGACAAGTTCATGCGTACTAGCCTCGAATGCGTGCGCACAACTAGAGAGCGCCGTTTCGTGTCCAATTCAGCAAGAGTGAGAGAGACAGAAAGAGACGCTACTCGACGACGTCACTATCCTTTTACACTTGATAACATAGTTAATCATTAATCAATTAGAACATGAATTTGAAGCAAAAAAACTTATGGAAAATCAAAGTATATACATATTCATGATAAACAACTATCGTGAATATGTATATTAAATATTTTATGAAATATGAGAACAAAGATATAAAAAAGTAGAAAAAATTCAAATATCAAGTGTAAAAGGGACTTCAGATACTAATAGAAGTTACTAACATCTAGTAAGTTTTCTTTATCAACAAATTTGCATAGAATTAACAATAATTAAATAAATAAGAGTAAAGAATCGAATAAGTAAAAATTAAGATGTAATAAATAAAATACTATTTTATTATGTTATTATTACTTTTAAAAAAGTATATTTCAGGCGAGTTTAGTTATTATTCTTTAGAACTTTTTTTCTAAATATTTCTTTTTTTTTACTACATACATCATATTTTTTTTTATTTCAGTTCTTGAGAGTACTTAAATGAATTGAGTAATTATTATTAACTTTATACCTTTTACTAGATTTATTTATAGTTTTTGCTTAAGAAAGTTTTGAAATCAATCAAGCAATCGTCGAGTACTTCAGGGAAGATACCCATTTTAATTGTAATACTTTTAATAAAATAAAATTATGCATTCTCTATCTCATCACACTATCTTTTTATTTTCAAGTGCTGTAAAATATATTAAATTTTTACTAAATACCTACAAAATAACTTGCCAGGCCCGTGGTTTAATATTTTATGGTGTAGTTAAAAATTGAAAGATTTATATAGTAAAGATAAGTGAGAGAAAACTAAGAATTTTTTTTCGTATTACCTCACATGCATTACAAAAAATAATTTTCGAGGTCAAAATAGAATTTTGTTCATTGTATTAGGATGTATCTTTGTTCTTTATCGTTGAATATTAAGAAGGGGCCGAACTATCTGTCTTTGTCTAATAGCATTTTTCATCATTTATGTAAACACTATCCGGTATAACAAGAAAAAAATAGCAGCCCCCGCTAGATATTAGTATAATAAGTAAATTTCGTAATAACAACCAAATTTTTTTACTGCGTAGTTTTTAAATAATTAGAGACCTACCAAAAAAAGATAGGTTATATTCTAGATTGCTAGTAGGTCTCTCATTAGTCAAAAACTATGCGGTAAAAAATTTTATTGTTATTACAAAATTTACTAATTATACTAATATCTAGCGGGGGCTGCTATTTTTTTCTTGTTATAAAGGATAGTTTTTATATAAATAATGAAAAACGCTATTAGACAGAGACAGATAGTTCGGCCCCTTCTTAAATAAAATATTTTCTATCAATATATCACAGAAAAAAATCATACGCACCGTGATGTAAAAATATATTGTACAATATTTTGAGCGGAATGTTAATGTTCTTAATAATATTCTTTGAATATAAAAAACTAATATCTATCGGATGTAAATAATCATTAAAAGGTATATATGTATATATACATATATATATGTATATATATATATATATATATATATATATATATATATATATATATATATATATATATATATATATATATATATATATATATATATATATATATATATATATATATATATATATATATATGGAAAATACAAAAATTAGTAGGTCATGTTAGCCATTACATAATAATAAATACGGATTGATTCTTAAAGTTTGAGCTTCGCTATATACAAGTTAGTATTTACCTCTTTTATTTAAAAAAAGTTAGAACATAGGAAATTGGAAAAGCATATTCTATAAGACTAAATTTTTTTACTTTTTTACATTGACAATATATTGCGACAGATAAAAATTGTACATGTACACAATTGGTTTATAGATTCATATTTTTACTTATTATTCAACACACTTGAATTAGCTAACAATTCAATAATAAAGCAGTACTCACATACATTGAGCATTTCACCAACAAAATATTAAATCACGGGCCTGGCAAGTTATTTTGTAGGTATTTAGTAAAATGTAATATATTTTACAGCACTTGAAAATAAAAAGATAGTGTGATGAGATAGAGAATGCATAATTTTATTTTATTAAAAGTATTACAATTAAAATGGGTATCTTCCCTGAAAGTTTTAAAAAGGCATAAATAATTTTGAAGTTGATAGCAGTAAATTCTCAAATATAAGTTGTTAGAAGCTAATGGCTCTCCTGCCAAGTTTTTAGAAATAAAATTGCACAATTTTGGTCTTCAACCGTAGCATATTAAATAGAAAATTATTCCAAAACTTTGAAGTTAATCGTTTCGGAAATTGTTTATTAAGTGAATCTTTCATCAGGAATAAAATAAAATAGATATCACTAAGATCAAGTATAGTTCATCAATGTTTAAGTAGTAATATTCACTCATAAATAAAATAATAAGTTGATCTGATATATCATTTTTTTTTTCAATTTTGATGTGTACTATCATCGCTATCTTCAACTCAATAATCCCTTTCTTCAAAAATTATTAGGCGAAGTTTTTCCAAATATTCATCTATCTAAGAGAATATAAATTGAACATTTTATGGATTTTATATTACTAAAAAGTAAGAATTGAATACAGAAGTACTCGACGATTGCTTCATTGATTTCAAAACTTTCTTTAGCCGAAACTGTAAATATTTCATGAATTTTGTATTATTAAAAAGAATGAATTGAATACAGAAGTACTCGACGATTGCTTGATTGATTTCAAAACTTTCTTAAGCAAAAACTATAAATAAATCTAGTAAAAGGTATAAAGTTAATAATAATTACTCAATTCATTTAAGTACTCTCAAGAACTGAAATTAAAAAAAAATATGATGTATGTAGTAAAAGAAAAGAAATATTTAGAAAAAAAGGTCTAAAGTATACTATACTGTTTAATAACTAAACTCGCCTGAAATATACTTTTTTAAAAGTAATAATAACATAATAAAATAGTATTTATCAGTTTAAATAATGACTTAAAACAAAAAATAACAGACATAATATTCAAAAGTTTTGAAGAAATTTTATTACATTCGAAAATTAAAAGATAGTGTAATGATATTTTTATGAATTTAATATTATTTTTAAAAGAATGAATTGAATACAGAAGTATTCGACGATTGCTTGATTGATTTCAAAACATTCTTAATAAATATTAATATACATAGGAAAAATTGTCATAAAACGTCCTATATATATATATATATATATATATATATATATATATATATATATATATATATACCTGTGTGTGTATGTGGGTGTGCGCGCATGTGAATTGGCATAAAATATCCCATGTATATGTATATACATATATTTATAAGCCCATGTATGTGCGTGCATGCGACTTGACAGTAACAGTCCCATATATATATATATATATAAAGAAAAATATATATAAACTCAAGTACGTGTGTCATGCATGTTAATTGACATGAAACGTCCCGTATATATAAACCTGTGTGTGTGCGCGCACGTGTGATTTAAAATTAAATATCCCATGTATATGTGTACACAGATATACACACATGTATATATATATATATATATATATATATATATATATATATTGCGACGAGTATACATACCCGCGCATTCAAATTTTTCGCCTAACGGCCGGCTACGATAGAACAGTAGTTCTGAGCTCAGCCGCAACCTCGAACGTCGCTACACGCAACGGGAAAAATGAGGCCAGAGTATATAAGAGGCCGAGAAGCTAACCAGAGCAGAGCAGTGTAGACTACGGTCTCCCCTCTCTCTTTACACGAGTGAGCACGCTGGGCTAAGAGAGAGTGGGACAAGTAGTAGCTGGTTGCCTTTTCTTGTAGAAGGACTAGCTTCTCTCTCTTGCACGTGAGGGTGGACCGAGTGAGCACGCTGGTCTATACTCTAGTGCATATGCTGGCAGTCTTAGAGATACGTCGAGTGAGCACGCTGGCTTGAATCTATCTGCCTAGAGCACCCTCGCAACCTTTTGCCGCCGCCGCAATGCCGAACTTGCGCCGTTGAATTTAAGGGTGACGTCCACCCAAAATATTATATTCTATCTCACATATCGCAACGGGTTTAATTAAGGGTCTTATCCACCCACAGCTGTCGCGCCTGCCACTACGTGATTTATAGAATATATAAAGGGTGTCATCCACCCAATTACTTGTTTCATATTAGTTTAAGGACTCCGTCCGACCGCGTGTAAATATTTGATATTAGAATAAGTTAAGGGTGTCAGCTACCCTTTATCATTACATCACTTAAAGGTCACGCGTACCTATAGAGATTCGTAACTTAGATAATCAAGGGAGCCGGCTACCCACCATTATTATTACCGTAGTATTAAGTATAGCGTTATTAGGTGCCGTTACCTATTAATATAATTATTTGATTATTAATCACTCGTCTCTTTTGTTTTTGCACATTGTTGCAGGTAAAAGCCGCCGGTATATTTTAGACCCTCCAGGCCGTAGAATCTATGAGTTAAAATAAACTATAGAGATTATTAATTGATTTAATCCATTTATTAAATTAGATTCACTTAAAGATTATTAATTAGTTTGATTCATTTATTAAATAGCCGTCAAGTGGCCGATCTAAACAAAAAACTAAATTACTTTTGTAAATTATATTTCATTAAGGTTGGGTTAGTTTATTTGTATTATATAAAAATATCAGGTTTAGTTTTAATTAGTACATTATTATTATTTCACATTGTAATCGTCGTTGTACATGAGTTTTCTGAGTACAATAAAGCCAAGGTACTTCCTAGCATAAACAAACGTGTTAAACCCGGTTACTTTCCTTTACTTTCCACCGTCCAATCCCTCCAACTTCTGCCGATCTTACCCTGGTAACTCGCTGAAGCGTCTGGCAACAGGAGTTACACGTATTTCCCCCTCCCGAAAGGGAAAAACGTTACAATATATATATATCTATATATATATATATATATATAGTCGTAAGACAAGATTCAACCGACCCCCCCTCAAATGTCTGTCGACATAGCCCCCGCCTCAAATTACGTTATAATCCCTCTTATAAATGGCTATTCCAAAATTAACGTAACTTAGGCCCCCCCTCAGCCCCCCTCGCCCCCTCAATTTTTGTAGCCCCCCCCTCAATTTGCCCCTTCCTCAAATTACGTTGTGATTCCTCTTATAAATGGCTATTCCGAAATTAACGTAACTCAGGCCCCCTCAATTTTTGTAGCCCCCTATCAGCCCCCCACAAATGTCTGTCGGCATAGCCCCCTCAAATTACGTAATAATTTCTCTTATAAATGTCTATTCCAAAATTAACGTAGCTTAGGCCTCCCCCTCAACCCCCCTCATCCCCTTAATTTTTGTAGCCCCCTCAGCCCCCCTCTCATCCGCCCCCTCTCCCTTACTTTTTATAGCCCCCTCTCATTATGTCCTCCCCACTATGATATTATGATTAAGTAATTAGTAATAAAAAAATATTCTTATTATTAATAATATTCTATTATTATAATAACAATTATAAGTAATTTAATATTATTATAATTAGTAATATTTTATTATTATGATTGTAATTGTAACTATTTAATAATATAAAGTTTTTTCGTATTCTAATATTGAATTTCAAAAATGAAAAAAAAAAATTATTATTATTAATATTCTATTAATATAATTGCAAACATAATTAATTGATAATACAAAGCTTCCTCTTCGCATTTTCTTTATTCAGATAAATATATAATATTTTTATTTCTATTCTGATATTTTAATTTCTATATATTGTATCTTAATTTTTATTATTGAAAAAATTTATTAATTACAATAGTAAACTATGAATTACAAAATGAAATTAGCTTAATATCCATAGGTACTTTATTAACAATTGTATTTAAATAAAATATGTTTTTTTTTAAATTAGAAATAAGATATTTACATATTTGTCTTAATAAAAGATTTTTGGGCTTGAGACCAGCATAAAAATATATGGCTGCATTATAAGCTTATAAAAAGCATTGTTTGTTGTCGCTTAAAGAAGCTTACAAATTCATCTTCATTGTCGCTAAAAGAAGCTTACAAATTCATCTTTACTGTCGCTAAAAAAAGCTTACAAATTTATTATTGTCGCTGAAGCGATTGTTTGTTGTCGCTAAAAAAACTTTATACAAACATATAAATTTATTGTTTATTGTCGCTAAATAAAGCTAACAAATTTATTTTTTATAATCACTAAAAAAAACTTATAAATTTATATCTCATTGTCGTTGAAAAAAGCGTACAAATTTATTGTTTACTGTCGCTAAAAAAGATTACAAATTCATTTATTATTGTTGCTGAAGCGTACAGATTTATTGTTTATTGTCATTAAAAAAAATTTAATATAAGCATACAAATTTATTGTTTGTTGTCGCTAAAAGAAGCTTACAAATTTATCTTTATTGTCGCTAAAAAAGCTTACAAATTTATTATTGTCGCTGAAGCGATTGTTTGTTATCGCTAAATAAATTTTACACAAGTATATAAATTTATTGTTTATTGTCGCTAAAAAAATCTTACAAATTTATTTTTTATAATAATTAAAAGAAACTTATAAATTCATATCTCATTGTCGTTGAAAAAAGCATACAAATTTATTGTTTACTGTCGTTAAAAATGATTACAAATTCATTTATTATTGTCGCTGAAGCGATTGTTTGTTGTCGCTAAAAAAATTTCAAACAAGCATATAAATTTATTGTTTAATGTCGCTAAAAAAAGCTTACAAATTTATTTGTCATAATCGCTAAAAGAAACTTACAAATTTATATCTCATTGTTGTTGAAAAAAGCGTATAAATTTTTGTTTATTGTCGCTAAAAAAGATTACAAATTCATTTATTATTGTCGCTGAAGCGTACAGATCTATTGTTTGTTGTTACTAAAAAAAACTCATTTAAGCATACAAATTTATTGTTTGTTGTCGCTAAAAGAAGCTTACAAATTTATTTTTCATAATCGCTAAAACAAACTTATAAATTTATATCTTATTATTTTCGAAAAAAGCGTAAAAATTTATTGTTTACTGTCGCTAAAAAAGATTATAAATTCATTTATTTTTGTGGTTGAAGCTTAGAAATCTATTGTTTGTTGTCATTAAAAAAATTTAATATAAGCATACAAATTTATTAGTTGTCGTTAAAAGAAGCTTACAAATTTATTTTTATAGTCGCTAAAAAAAGCATACGGATTTATTGTTTATCGTCGCTAAAAAAGATTATAAAAGCGTACAAATTTATTATTTGTTGTCGCTAAAAGAAGCTTACAAAATCATTTTGATTGTCGATAAAAAAGGTCACATATTTATTCTTCATAATTGCTAAAAGAAACTTATAAATTCATATTTTACTGTCGCTGAAAAAAGCGTACAAATTTATTGTTTAGTGTCGTTAAAAAATATGTATATCTGTTTTTACTATTTTTAAAAAAAGTTTACAAATTTATTTTTATTGTCGTTGAAAAAAGCATACAAAGAGTACCCCCCGTTAAGATAGGTAAAATGCCCTCCCTCATATATTTTAAAACTAATATTTTTTCTTGTTTTTATAATAATTAAGATTAGGTTTTGTTATATTTATAGTTTCCTAACACATACCCCAACCTCAACATAACCTAAAAATCACTTTTTTTATAAAATTTTTTTTTTATCTGGAAGGATGAATGATATTAATCCCGCGAAAAACATATGACTAGGTCTTAGCACTCTCTTCAACTGTGATTTTTTACGAGTCCTAGAAAGCAGTTTTTCTAACCTAAAAATAACATTTAAATCATAAAATCTCCGTAACTTTGCTCTGGGAGGGGCTACAAGTAATTTTCTGGGCTAAAAATTTGTATTTTTAAAAAACAAATAAAGTTTATAATGACCAAAAATTCGATTCTGGCATGGCGCCATGGCGAAAAACTCGAAAAACCATTTTTTCATAGGTTTTCTGTCGATTATTGGTCTCTAGCAACTCACAAATCATTTTTAGAGAAAAAACATAGCTTCATTGGATTCTACGTGAAAAAATACATTGAAAATGTGCATGATTACTTTAGGAATACTTGGATGCTGTTACAAAACAATTAAAAAAATAAAATAATTCTAAAATTATTACATAGCTACTTTGCGTCGTTGCTGCATTTTATGTTTTTATGACCTTGGTCATCTCTTTAGAGTCTCAAAGCTACTATTCAATGTATCCATAGGCAAATTATGTCCACTACACCCGAAAAACAGAGACAAATACTAGACAGATAACGTTAACTCCTATATATACATATATATATATATATATATATATATATATATATGTATATATAGCTACCTAACATGTTTTCTGTTCTCCATAAATCACGAACTCGGTAGATTTGAACAATTAAATGATTCTAATTAGGTTCCAAATTTAAAAATTAAAATATCATCATCTCTTTAGAGTCATAAAGCTACTATTTACAGCCAAATTACGCCTATTGCACGCTAAAATAAGATTTTTTAAACATAACTGAAGTAACGGTCGTATCATCTGTCTTTTTGTATTACAGTAGACTCTGGATACAAGAAAATCAACGGGCCTTCAGGAGAGGAATTTTCTTGAAAATTCTTTCATACAAAAAGTCCCCAACACGCTTGAGTCAAGAGTGATACCCACACCTACTGTTTTGTTGTGTGAGTTGTATCCAACATGCGTGTATATTCTGTCTCTCTCACTTTCATAGTGGTGGGATAACGCAAATACTTAGGCTCACGCCCATATTTAGAAGAAAGAGCTCGAAATCTCTTATATCGCAATCTCTTGTATCGAGAGATCACTGAATCATTAGAGAGACAAAGACGGAATAAGGTTTTAGTAACAATCGTGTTGGGTCTATAAATTCGAGCCTGAAAGTACACTTCTATGTAAGCATTTATATTCTTTGTTAGAACTGCCACGATTATGATTTGTCTTCAGGCCATTATTCGCAAAAAATAAAGTAGCAACCGATATAAGAAATACATTGCTTCTACATATGAGAATCAAGCGCGTTGTTTCTAGCAACAGCTCACTATTCTTTGTATATATATATATATGAGAAGCAATAGCTCCTAGAGTTCCTAGCAATAGCTCACTATTTTTTGTATATATATATATATATATATATATATATATATATATATATATATATATATATATTGTTACTAAAACGTTATTTCGTCTTTGTCTCTCTAATGATTCAGTGATCTCTCGATACAAGAGATTGCGATATAAGAGATTGCGAGCTCTTTTCTCCTAAATATGGGCGTGAGCCTAAGTATTTGCGTTATCCCACCACTATGAAAGTGAGAGAGACAGAATATACACGCATGTTGGATACAACTCACACAACAAAACAGTAGGTGTGGGTATCATTTTTGACTCGAGCGTGTTGGGGACTCTTTGTATGAGAGAATTTTCAAGAAAATTCCTCTCCTGAAGGCCCGTTGATTCTCTTGTATCCAGAGTCTACTGTAATACAAAAAGACAGATGATACGACCGTTACTTCAGTTATGTTTAAAAATCTTATTTTGGCGTGCAATAGGCGTAATTTAGCTGTAAATACATTGAATAGTAGCTTTATGACTCTAAAGAGATAATGATCTTTTAATTTTTGAATTTGGAACTTAATTGGAATCATTCAATTGTTCAAATCTATCGAGTTCGTGATTTATGGAGGACAGAAAACATGTTAGGTCTCTTACAAGCTAAAAAAGAACACTAAAAAGAATAGTTACAGGAATAGATAAACATTGGTTTTTTATCTATGTATAAGAAAAATAATTTGCGTTTCTTAAGAACAACTCACTATTCCTTATGTATATACGAGGGATAGCAAGTTATTCCACATATATATATATATATATATATATATATATATATATATATATATATACATATATATGTATATAGGAGTTATAGTTATCTGTCTAGTATTTGTCTCTGTTTTTCGCATACAGTGGACGTCATTTGCCTATGAATACATTGAATAGTAGCTTTGTGACTCTAAAGAGATGACCAAAGTCATAAAAACATAAAATGCAGCAACGATGCAAAGTAGATATGTAATAATTTCAAAATTATTTTATTTTTTTAATTGTTTTGTAACAGCATCCAAGTATTCCTAAAGTAATCATGCACATTTTCAATGTATTTTTTCACGTAGAATCCAATGAAGCTATGTTTTTTTCTCTAAAAATGATTTGTGAGTTGCTAGAGACCAATAATCGACAGAAAACCTATGAAAAAATGGTTTTTCGAGTTTTTCGCCATGGCGCCATGCCAGAATCGAATTTTTGGTCATCATAAACTTTATTTGTTTTTTAAAAATACAAATTTTTAGCCCAGAAAATTACTTGTAGCCCCTCCCAGAGCAAAGTTACGGAGATTTTATGATTTAAATGTTATTTTTAGGTTAGAAAAACTGCTTTCTAGGACTCGTAAAAAATCACAGTTGAAGAGAGTGCTAAGACCTAGTCATATGTTTTTCGCGGGATTAATATCATTCATCCTTCCAGATAAAAAAAAAATTTTATAAAAAAAGTGATTTTTAGGTTATGTTGAGGTTGGGGTATGTGTTAGGAAACTATAAATATAACAAAACCTAATCTTAATTATTATAAAAACAAGAAAAAATATTAGTTTTAAAATATATGAGGGAGGGCATTTTACCTATCTTAACGGGGGGTACTCTTTATATTATTTTAAAAATTTTAGTATTTTTTTTTTATTTTTGCTAAAATTAATTTTATAAACTACTTTTAAACTACCGCTGAAAAAAATTTATAAATTCATAAAAATAAAATATATTGTCATTAACAAAATATGAAAAATTATTATTGTTATTACATGTAAATATTTTGATTTTTATTTTTTGAAACATTTTAAAGGTGTATATAAATAATTATCATTTTAAAAATATAATTCATAGATTATATTACTTATTATTAATAAATTTTCATAATAATTTTCATCATTTTTAATACCTTCTATGTCGAAATCGACATTATTTATTAGATATTGAAAATTTTCTTGAACCTGAAATTGAAAACATTCAGGAACATCTTTCCATTCTTTATAATAATGTATATAATATTTCATATCAAATTTTTGTATTAATTCAGACCACTCAGATAATTTTTGTTCTTTTACATATTGATAATAATTTTCTTCATCTTCTACTTCTTGAAGATATTCTATTTCTTCATATTCATTAATTTCAGCATTAAAGTTAGACAATTCTTCTAATTCTTCGTTAGATACGGGTTCAATATACATATTATTAATTGGATCCCATTCCATAATTTGCCAATTCGCGTTATTATCAACATTCAATTGTTCATTGTTTTCCATGTTTATCTAATATATAAATTTATTTTATATTAATTAAATAATAATTCATTTTATGTTTATTTTCTTATAAACTGTATTTATTTTTACAATATTTTTAAATTTAATTAACAATTAAAAATTTCTTTCCAAACAATATTTAATATTTCATATTTATTTTCAGATTCATTTTGTATGTATATTTTGTTAGGATTTTTACATCTCGACAGTGCAACGTAAAGCTGTCCATGCGAAAATAAAGGTCTTTTAATAAATAATCCAATCTTATCAAAACTTTGACCATGAGATTTGTTAATAGTCATAGCAAAAGCTAATGTGACAGGAAATTGTTTTCTATAAAGTATAAAGGGTAAAGACGATGATTCACCAGTATTTAATGTTATTCTTGAAATAAAAACTTTATTTCCAATTTTTCTCCAGTAATGATTTCAGCTTCAAGATTATATTTATATAATTTTATAATTTTTAATCTTGTTCCATTACATAAACCTTCGGTAATACTTGAATTTCTTATTAATATAACTATAGCATTAACTTTTAATTCCAATATGTGTGGTGGTAAACCTTCTTCTATTTTATTAAGAGTTTCTATTGGATAATTTAATTCGATATTATCATCACTTTGATCGACTCCTTTATGAGTAGCATAATCTATGCTATAATAAGTTGTCGATTCCCCGTTAAGTAATTTTAATATTCTTTTATTTAAATTATTTATGTCATCGTTATGAGCTGCTAATATTACTCGATTTATGTTGTCATTACTATTAATGTTTTTATATATTTTTAAACAAATATCATTAGTTTTCCATTTATCAGGAATTTGAAATGATTCAATTCGACCTTCACCTATTTGTAATAATAAAGAATTAAATGATTTATTATTGCAGCGGATATTTTTATTTAATTTTTTAATTTCAAATAACGGCCATAAAAAAGAATATTTTAAACTATTTTGTACTATTATATCTTTAAAACTATTTTTTATAACAGGAAGTATTTGGCGAAAATCACCTCCTAAAATTATTAATTTATCACCAAATGGTAAATCATTACCACATAAATCTTGTAAAGTTTTATTAACAATTTCCAAAGCTTTTTTTGGTATCATTGAAGCTTCGTCCCATGTAATAATATCTGCATCTCGTAATTTTCTTTTGTCATTTTCTAATTTAAAGAATGTGATTTCTACATTATCTAAATCTAAAGGTAATCTAAAAGTTCTGTGACTTGTCATTTCTTTAGGTAATAAAATTGATGCAATTCCAGTCCATGCCATTGATAATACTTTTTTACATTTGTATAAAAAATAATAAATTAATGTTTTATACAAAAATGTTTTTCCAGTACCACCTGGTCCATCAATGAAATATAATTTAGAGGAACATTTTATTATGTCGTCAAAAATAAATTTTTGATCTTGATTTAATAATAAATACATTTCGTTAAACATATGTTTATTATATTCAATAATTTTTTAATTTTCTTCTTAGGAGACACAATATTTAATCTTCCAATAGCTTTATGTTTTTTATCACGAGTACGTTTGATCCAACATTTATTGTAATTGGATACGTAATATTTAGGTATATTACTGTATTTTATTTGTTTTGCAAACTCATCTTTAATGTTGTTTTCCATTTGTCTAAAGCTTTTGATTCTTTATTTTCTTCGAATATAATTTTTTGCTGATTTTCCGTATGAACAGCTAATCTAACAACTGTATGACTTCTTCCACATATCGGAAATTCAGATAATCTCCAAGCTGCTTCCATAGGACTCATATGGGTAAATCTTTCATAATGTTAAAATTTCACCTGCAACAAATTAAAAAAAAAAAATACAGGCACACGTGTAAAACTAATTTTCTCTGAATGTTGACGTATTATAATGAAAGAAAAAAATCGTGTTACTCACTTTTAAGGGTAGTCTTTTTAACAAACATCAAAAGACAGATTTTCGAGTAAATTTTTCATATTGTTAAAATTTACTTTCAATAAATTAAAAAAAATTGAAGACACATGTATCAAATTTATTTTTTTTAAATGTTGATATATTAAAATGATAATAAAAGAAAAAATCGCATTACTCACTTTTGAAGATAGCTTTTTTTAATATAAGACATTTAAATATATTCATTATTATCACATCCAGGTATAATATTTTACCTATCTCAGATCAGTTTTTTAAGTATTTTGGGCTATAATAGATCATTTTCCATTGAGCTTTTTCATTTTTACATGTTTAATATGTTACAGAAAATATTTAAATACGCAATTTACATTAATAATTACAAAATTTTTTGTAATAAATAAAATATGCCAGAAATGGCAATTTTTTTTGGAAAATTCATTTTTGGCGATTCGGGTATTAAAATTGAGTGATATTAGTTACCCAATGGCTTTTGGGATTCCTGATTACAAATCATAAGTGAGTGGAATATCAATTTATTTTTGCTAAAATTGTCAATCTTAGGGTATGAAATTTGACATAGATTTGTGTAGTTTATGTTTTCGAATAAAAATACTTATATTCCTTTTAACCAAATATTTTAGTTTATTTAATAAACATTAAATCTAAAAATTTTAAATTTAAAATCTAGAAATTTCAGTGATGATTCAACTCAACGTTCTAGGTGTAAGCTATTAAATACATACTAAAACTGAGCTTTTTAAAGTTTAAACTCTTTAGAATTAAAACATTGATAGAAACTAGGTAATCGATGTAAATTTGGAAAATTTAATAGCCGGGAAAAATTCAATGATTTTCAGAATACTCGAAATAATACTTCAAAAGCAACTTAAAGATTACATTGAGTATTATAAAATAGTAAATTACAAAGTTCACAACAGAGAAAAGATGAATCAAAGCTTAGGTTTTCATATTAGTGGATAAAAACCTATTTTCAAAAGTGAGTCACGTTTTTTAAGTATAATTTCAAACGAACAAAGAACTTTATCTACACTAGGCACACGTTCCTAATAAAAAAATTTCTCTTTGTGATTCTAAATATTACCTTTTGATGTAGTTTAAAATGTCACCGCTGAATAGTCTTTTTTACAGCATCGTATTTTCCAGAAAAAAGTAAAATATATAAATTTTTGGTAACATTTTAATAACCTTTCAGAAAGTACTTTTGTTAACAGGCACACACCCATGCTCTTGATTTTCCAAAAGTATGTGTATAGATAAAGCTTTGGTGTGAATTTCAAATAAAAAAAGCAGTAGTCATTTTTTTTATAGCGGTAATTTATCATTTTACATGGCCTGGTAACATTTAAATTTCAAAAAAAAACCCCTTTTCCCCATCCGCCATAAAATGACACGTCTAATTATCATTAAAAATATAACAAAATTAGTTTCTAATAACTCAATAAATCAGTGAACATTTGCTAACAAGATGTGCTATCTCATATTTAGGAGAAATGACGCAGTAACATGATTTTTAAAAGTATGAAAGAATTACCCATATATCTTCCATCTATAAATGGTGTAATTTCATCATAAGTCTCTTTTTCGTCTTTATCATCATTTTTTTTTATTTTACAAAAAGCTTTATCTCCACCTTTATGAATATAATTATAAACATATTTTATACTGTGTATAGTGGCACATATTTCAAAATTTATATGACACTTATATTTTCTGAGTAAATAACTATTGTAAGGTACAACCATTGAATTATCTACAGGAATAATTTGTTTATTATTTTTAATTTTATAATAATGATTTTCGAGTGAATTATTTATTCGTTTATATTTCGGAAATCCATTTTTTTTAAATGATAGTATTATTAACAAAATTTTTTGGATATTTTTTCGTACAAGTATTTTTATTTTTATCGTAACATGGTGAATTATTGTTATGTGGTCCATGCAACATGTGTTTAATTACTAATTTTTGTAATTCCTTGTCATCACTATTTGGAATTCCAGCTGAAACATATTTATCTATTTTTTCTTGAGTTATTAATTTATCATCAGAGTGTAACGTTATAAGAACATGAGCATGTGATAAACCTCTTTTTTGAAATTCAATTGTGGATACATAAGCAATAACTTTACCAAAAATATTTTTTTTAACGATATCATCAAGTAATTTATTGAATTTAGTATAAAATAATCTAACTGTTATATTAGGGATATCATTAGGAGTAGTACCTACTGAAAATTTTTTTAAAACTCTTTTTAATTCTTTCCACCTTGGATTACAAGTCATAGTAATAAAAATATCAGGTCTACCAACCTCTCTATAAATGACCATTGCATCTTGATAATGTTGTTGCATATATCTAGGACTTCCTATATAAGTTGATGGCAATATAAATAGATTACCTATTTTTTCTTTTTTCTCAAAATTATTTGATATATTACAAGCGCTATTTAATACATGGTCTAATAAGCCTTGATAACATTCAATTCTTAATTGTCTTTGATTATTTCTTAGAAAATTCATTCTATTATTTTCAATTTGAATTGCAACATGTATAAAATATTGTTGCGTTAATCGTCCACAATATAGTAAAGGATTAAAATTAATAGAATCTGGCCTATAAGCCAATCTATATGAATAATGTTGTAACATCGTTAAATTTTCTAAAAATTTAGGACTTTGAGTATGACCAATACTCCAACCTAAGTCCCCAGATGGAAAAAGAATTGGAAAAACTAACGGATCTACATGTTGAGATAATTTACTTAAATAAACATGTTTTGGTTCATTTTCTATTGTATTTTTAGGATAAATGCATAAATCATAATCTTCTGAAATTGCAGATTGTGATACTATTATAGCCCCACATTCAGATGTTAGAGGTTTATTATAACGATGCTTGTGTTTATTATTTTTTCTGATAAAATATAATTTATAATTTGGTAAATTCTCTAAGTTTGTCAATTGATGTAAATGTTTATAATATTTAGCATAAAAATTACTATTAAATACTTTTGTTAATAAATCCAAATGATCTTTTATTAAATTTTTATTAGTTTTTAATTTTTTTTCAATCGCAGTATTATCATCATAAATATAAAATTGACCACAACAAGGTTCTTGATTATTATTTGGTATTAAAGTTTTAGGAACATAATGATGTACTTGACCTTGAAGTTTTATAATATAATAATATAAACTCAAAGGTGATAATTTAATTTTTCCTTTGCGACAACAAGTAAATTTTTTTTTTCTTCTTTCCAAAATACTGCAGAACAGTAGGAACATTTAAAATCAATTTCACCAAAATCAGATATATAATCATTGTTTTTAGTTATTATTTCTATATTATCTGTCGATTTAATTATTTTGATCTTCTTTATGTACTTCAAATAAAAAATTTATAACTTGGATGTATCATTTACATCATAAGTTTAAGAAAAAAAATATAAAAATCACTAATATGTCTAAAAAAATGAATTTATTTAATCAATGATAATAGCAGTAAAATAAAACTTTTATTTATTTAAAAAAAATTATATTATTTAGAAGTTTAGTTTACTAAAATTAAAAAGAATGAATAATTATAAAATAAAATTATTATAATCATAAATATCATGAATTTTTGTACACTTATTCCAAACAACTTGCTCTAATACCTGTACTTATTTAATCGCTACTATAGAAGTCACGCATTCAAGAATACTACAGAAATCAAAAATCTTGACTCAGGATCTGAGACGCCCAGAGCCGAATTTAAAAAGCTCGATCGTGCGTTTATAAATATGATAAATACAAATCTCAATGTACATGTTTAGATGTGTTTTCGCGTTCGAGTTGACAAGAAAGGTTAAGTATATGAAAACCGGTGCGTGCGTGTTGACATGATTCGTCACATATATGTAAACCTAAAGGCACTCGGATAGGTGTGTTAGAGTTGTCATGAAATGTCCCATATATATAAACCTGTATGGGCGTGGGTTATAATTGACGGGAAAAATCCTATGTATATTAACGTGTGTGCATGCATGCGAATCGATATGTAATGTCCCATATGTATAAACCTGTGTCTGTGCGTACGTTCGAATTGACATGAAAAATTCCATGTTTGCTAACGTGTGTGTGCATGCATGCGAATTGATATGAAATGTCCCATATATATATAAACCTGTGTGTTTGTATGCGTTTGAATTAACATTAAAAATCCCATGTATATTAACGTGTGTGTGCATGCATGCGCAACGACATGGACTGTCCCATATATATATAAACCTGTGTGTGCGTGCGTGCCCATTGATATGGAATATCCAATATATATAAACCTGTATGTGCGTGCGTTCCAATCGACGTGGAAAATCTCAAGTTTATTAAAGTCTGTGTGCATGCGTGCGAATCGATATGAAATGTCCCATATATGTATAAACCTGTGTGTGTGTGCGTTCGAATTGACGTGAAAAATTCTATGTATATTAACGTGCGTGTGCATGCATGCGAATCGACATGAAA
The DNA here is from genome assembly GCA_017163975.1 of Anastatus disparis. NCBI lineage: Eukaryota > Metazoa > Arthropoda > Insecta > Hymenoptera > Eupelmidae > Anastatus > Anastatus disparis. Next base: position 2,317,863 of record JAFFSR010000328.1, read on the forward strand.
TGTATCACATATATAGAAAAGCCTGTGATTATGAGTACGTACGAGTTGACATGAAATGTCCCATATATATATACATATATATATATATATATATATATATATATATATGATCCTGTGTGTGTTCATGCGCATTGGCATGAAATGTCTCATATATATAAACCTGTATGTGCGTGCGTTCCAATTGACTTGAAAATTCCCATGTTTATTAAAGGCTGTGCGCATGCATGCGAATAAACATGAAATGTCCCATATATATAAACCTAAGGGAACTCGGATGGGTGTGTGCCGGTTGTCATGAAATGTACCATATATATAAAAAACCTGTACTTATGAGTACGTGCTAGCCGACATGAAATGTCCCATGTATGTATGTATGTATGGATATACATATATATAAAACAAAAAATATACGGGTCTACAGGTGCAAGTTGACATGAAACGGATCATGTATATATATATATATATATATATATATATATATATATATATATATATATATATATATATATACATAACATATGTATCAATGCGCATATACCATGAACATCGAAATATATAATTAAGCATCTATATTCGTTGATATTGCACATTTCCGGTTGCGCAGTTTATGCTGGCTGAAAATGATGAAGAAAAAAAAATAACGAGAATACATTTCGAAATTTCAAACCGTATTTTTTCGTGATCATAGATATTATCTGAGGCACTAGGTAGGTGGCGTTAGCATACATGCGCGGAAAATTACACAGAACGGTATGTAAAATTGAAACATGAGTCATCTCGACTATCTACTCAAATGGCGCAGATAATTATCTCAAAACCGCGAATAAAACTCGCTGCACGAGGCGCTCTAGCTCTCTTATCTCTCAGAGAACTTAACCAGCGCAGCTAGCTCAGCCATTTTGAAGTTAACCCGTCTCATTAGGAACAACTTCCACATAGTGAGTATGGGTATAAAAGGAATCACCGCAAACCTCGGTGATGTATCTACAGACTGTGCGCGATTTTTATAATTAATCGAAAATTCTAAAATTAACTTCGCGAGTTATGACTTCTAACAAATAATTCTTGTTCGATCTGAAACTGTTTAACTTGAGTAATATTTCTTTAAAATCAGTTACTAACCTAAAAAATAATATTATTTTGTTATGAATAGGAGCATGACTAGGGTTGATCTCAAAAGGCTCCGAGTGGGAAACCATCCTCGAGGTGGAAGTACTGCGCCTTGCACAAAAGGCCGATGGTTAGCGTGAAAGGGTGCCTTAAAGGCTACCCTTCGCCGTGTGCTACGTACTGTACTTGTGCAGCACGTAGTGAATCGGTTGCCAAGACCAGGGAATAGGCCCTTTCTTCTTTGTTACAGGTATAGGAAGGTCTGGCCCACGATATAGATAAAAAAAAAATAATACATAGAAGAAAAGTTAAAATGTCCATAAAAAAAAATAAAAGAATGATCATATAAAGGAATTAATTTATTTATTGTTTTTTTTTAGTTTCAGTTACATTCTTTTTTTTTACATTTAAAATGATCCATGAAAGTTGTGTTTGATTAAAGTCAAATTTGTTTTTATTATATAAAAGTTAAGTTATCATAAATGAATTAAATATTCTGTTTATTTTAATAAGTAACAAGTGAATTTTTGCCACTTACTTTTTCTTGATAATAAAGTTAACTAACGTAGTATGTAATTTATAGGAAATAAACGAGCAAAGAGTAAAAAGAAGTATTTTTACCTACCACATACGAAAAAGTATATCCTGTGAGTCCTTATAGTTAATTCATTAAGTGTTATTTGCATGCAAAGAAATACAAATAAGAAATATCTGTGTCTTGTCTTAGAACAATTATGTTGTGTAACGTCTTAAATGAACCTACAAGACCATCGTTGGTTTGTTCAATTCGAAGGACGTAAAGATCAAATGAAGAAGGCAAGATTATTTCTCGCTTTATTAATTATCTTACTGTCTAATATTAATATTTAAAGAACATATATAAAGTTAAAGTAAAGTCAATTTTTTATTTTTTTGTTTTTTGATAAGGAAATGATATATGATAAATTATTAAAGTTTATAGTAACTTTTTATTTGTAATAAAGCTCAGAAATTAAGAAAAATCTTGCTAGTCGATTTATAACGTTGCAGTATTGCATGGTAATTGAAATTACTCATTGTTTGCCACTTCAGAAATTGCTTTTCGAGGGTTTATTTACTTCTATTTTTTATTAATCTCAAAATAAATTTAGCAATAAGGAGTTATGACAGTTTGAAATATATATTTTAATGTATGATTTATTTTTCATATTAAATATAAATGTATATTTTCATGTATGATTAATTTTTATATTAAAAATAAATTATGCATAAAAATATATATTTTAAACTGTCATAACTTCTTATTGATGGTCAAAAATTCATTTCAAAGTTCATGTAAAATAGAAAAAAATAAGTCCGCGAAAAGAAATTTCTGAAGTGGCAAACAATGAGTAATTTCAATTACCATGTAATACATATAAGAACCAATAGAAAACTTCAAAATTCAGGTCTGTAAAGAATCATGCCAACTCTGTACTTCATTTACAACAAGAAGTATTCTTAGAAATTTCTCTCTAAAACATCAGTATTTTCAGGAAAAAATGATTAAGTTGGGATTTTTCCAAAAATTTTGAAAAATTTTCAAATTTCAAGGATCTATAGCTCTTGATCCTCCTAATCTAAATCCTTGAAAATTTTTTTACATATTTTGGGTAACAAAAAGAATATATTTTTAGAGTTTCAGAGATTTTTATTTTTCTGCTCTTCCAGTTGGTGTGAAATGTCCCACATATATATATATATATGTGTGTATATTGTAGGTTGGCAGAAATAAAAGTATATACACGTCAAATGTAAAATGTTAAATAATTAAGATATAATTTATTTGTAAATTGCTAGGTTACAATATTAGTGGAGAATATCGCACACGCGCGATTAGAGCCAGAAGCGCAATCTCGCCCCGAATTTATACTTGTGCTCCGCGCGGACTGTAACTAATCAAAAGTCTTACACATTAGAATATTCGTTTATAGGGCCTAGCTTACACTAGTTATTAGTTTTTGACTTAAACCAGCTAATCATATCGCTTAAAACTCAAGCAAGTGTGAATCGTCGCACTGCTTGGATTTGCGGAATTCCATACCTAACTAAAGTACGTTTTTCTGATTTCTTTGAATTTAGTCAACGGTCACTAACTTCTTGTAATCGTATTATTACATTTTGTATGTAGAGAATTCGTTAATAAATATTATATTATATTATTTCCTACAATATATATATATATATATATATATATATATATATATATATATATATACTAGGGGGGTACCCCCCTGCTCGCACCGCTCGCCAACCCCCAATTATGATAATGCATATACATATATATCTTATCAATTATAGAAAACATTATATTAGCTTGAGCAATATTTTGTTCTATATATAACAAATAAAATTAATGATTTTTTTTAATTTTAAATTATTTTATTATAAATGTTTTTAATAAATACGTAAAGCTTATATATTATACATTAATTAAAAATACTATGTTACATAATCCAAATTTTTCTAATATCAATGTTCCAAGTGCGGATAGTTTAAGGTTACGTGAGTAATAAAATAATAAAAAAATACACTTTATCACATACAATTTAAAAAAATAAATTAATATTGTAATTAAACATTCAAATTATTAAATAATTATAATATTATATCATTTTAATCAATTAATCATTAATTTTCATTAATTATATACCGCATTAAAAATTTTCCTACTGCGAATTATTCAATCTTTCACGTGTATAAGAACGCCATTTTGAATTTTGTGAGTTGAGACAAGACTGCTGTTTTAATATTTTTTTTTAACTTGTTTTTTTTTCTGCTCAGCAATAATGCGGAAACGCGCGAAAATATTTTAATTAATAAAGCGATTTTTTTCTGTACATTATAAATATTGCCTTTTTCGTAATACAAAGAATACAAAATTATCATAGTTGGGATGCTATCCGTAGTTGGATCATCGACCTTATATTTAATTTTATTTAAAAAAATGTAATTTCATATTTAATTGTTTATCGATATAAAAGTCAAGACATATAGTCTTGAGTAACGACTTTCCACACCACCTTCCATTTTAAACTAGTTATTATGATGAATTGTATTTATATATTTAATTTGATTGTATAAATTTTTTAATATTTAAATATAGATTTTAATTTAACTAACATATTTTAACTGTGTGAAATATGGAGGTAACGTTACAGCGCGTTAGATTTTTTGATTAGTGGAAACCCTCGACAGGGGCCCTAAAAACCACTTTATTTTATAGATTATATTACATTGATTAGTTATATATTTATAATATAATTTATGATGATGCCAATATGGCGGATAAGAGTGTAGACGCACATTGAATAAAGGAAATTTTTACATAAAGAAAAAAAGACTCATAGAGCGAGTGTCTGAAAAAAAAGTTACAGGAGTGTAAAGGTCGAAGAGGAGAAAAGGCCAGAAAGAAAAGTGAAAAGAAATAATTGAAGGAGAGAGAGAAAAGAGAAAGTTGGTAAGAAGGATAATTATAGGTTAGGGAGCCACAGTGAGATGAAGGAGGGAGAGAAAAGTGATGAAAACATTTTGGATTGGAAAAACAAAATTTATTGAAACGAATAAAGGAAAAAACGAGTTTACAGTAAAAAGAGAAAGAGCGAGATCAGCTAGCACTGACTCGAGAAGAGGTGAAAGGATGCCCAAAGATAGTGACAGTTATGCAAGCAGTCAGGAGGACTGTGAAAGCAACAATAGCAAAGAGAGTGAGAAAAGGAATAAAAGTCAAAGTAGTCCAGAAGAGAGAAAAAAGACAAGGAAAAGAAGTATGAATGAAGATAAGATGAATAAAAAGTTAGAAACAAATAGGATAGAAAAGATAGAAAAGAATGTAGAAAAGATGAGTAAGATGATAGAAGAAGCTGAACAGAAGTGGGAAGGTGTAAATAGAAATATGAATGAGATGTTGGAGATGATGAAGACGATAAAAGAAAACAATAACATATGGAAGGAACAACTACAGGAGCAAAGAGAGGAGAGAAAACAGCAAGAGGAAAGATGGAAGAAAAACGAAATAAGGTTGGAAGGAATAGAGAAAGAACAGAGAAAAATAGAAGAAAAATTAGAGAAAGAGCAAAGAAGAGTAGAGGAAGAATTAAAGAGTGAACTGATCAGCATAAAAGAAGGAATGATAAATGAAAAAAATGAAAGCAACGAAGAAAGAGAGAACGATAGAGATGAAAATAATAGGATAAACAGAAAAGAAAGAGAAAGTAAAGAAGAGGAGCTGGTATGGCTACTAGAAAGAGAAGAAAGAAACAGAAAAAGAAACAACATAATAATAAAAGGAAATATAGAAGAAGAGTGCAAAGAGAAAAGTGATATGGAAGAATGGTTCAAAGAGAAAATGCAGATAAAGGTGAAAATAAGCAAGATATGGAACTTAAAAGGAAATATGATGGGGAAAATAGTGCAATGTGAGGATAGGATGACAAAAGACAAGATTATGGAAAGCAAAAGTAAGTTAAAAGGAACAAAAATCTACATAGACAATGACCTCACAAAGAAAGAAAGAGAAAACAGAAGAGAGATAGGCAAAAAAGCAGAAGAGCTAAAGGAAGAAGGTGTAAAAGTGAAAAGATATTATAACAGAATCGAAAAGAAAGACAAAGTATGGCTATGGAGCGAAAGGCAAAGGAAGTGGTTTCGAAAAGATAAAGATAACGAAAAACGAAGGAGTGAAGACAAGGGAGAACAGTGAAAAGAAAGAAAAAGAAAAAAGGATAAGAATGGTATTATGGAATGTTGCAGGACTAACAAAGAAGAGAAATGAATTCTGGAAGTACTTAAAGGAATTTGACATAATAGCACTACAAGAAACATGGATGGAAGAAAAGAATGAAGATTTTATAAAGAGAAAACTAAAAGACTACTGTGTGAAAAATATTTGGGCAAGAAGAGTACACAAAAGAGGAAGAGCAAAGGGAGGAATGACGGTAGCAATAAGAGAGGATTTAGTGGATGAAATAGTATGGAAAGGAACAAATGAAGCTGGAAAAGACAATGGTATAATAAGCATGAAAATAAAGAATAAGGGAGAAAGAATGACTCTAGCATCAGTTTATTTAAGAGAAGATAGAAGACTGAGTTTTGAAGACCTAGAGAAATTAGTAGAAGATAACCTAGATGAAAGAATGATTATATGCGGTGATTGGAATGCTAGAGTAGGGGCAGAAGAAGAGACAAAGGACGAATTAAACGAGGGGGAAGCAAGAAACTCAAGAGATAAAACTGTAAACAAGGAAGGAGAAGAAATGATGCAGTGGCTAGCAGAGATGGGACTTGAAATAAGAAATGGAAGAACAGAAGGAGATGAGGATGGAGATTGGACCTATATAGGGGGGGGAGGGCAGGTATGTCAGTAATAGACTATATAGTAACGAATTGGAAGGCGAAAGAGAGTGTAGAAAGTATCAAAATAGCAAGAAGGATAGACTCAGACCACATGCCGTTAGAAGCCATTTTAAAATGGGGAAAAAGAAAAAAAGAAAAAGCTAAATTCAAAGAAAAAGAAATAACAATGTGGGGTGAGAAAGAAGTGGAAAGCTATAGAAAAAACCTGGCAAAAGAAAGAACGATTAACGAATGGAAAGATTTAAAAGTTATAATAGGAGAAGCCATGTACAAGAAAAGGATAAAGATAAAAGAAAAAGAAGATGTTGAAGATTGATGGGATTATGAATGCGAAAAGAAGAGGTGTGAAGTAAAGAACAAATTAAGAAGTGTAAGCAGAGGTGAAGAGGACAGAGAAGAGTATTGGAAAGAAAGAAGAGAATATAAGAATACTATTACATTATGCTATAATGATAGAAACAAAAAGAAGCAGTATAGAAAAGATAGCAATAGGAAGGGTGATAAAGTATGATGAAAAAATTAGCAAATATAAAGATGAAGATTTAATTAAGATTTGTTGGAAAGAAAATAAGCAAGAAAATATAAAAGAAGAGGATAGCAAAAACAAGGAGAGAAGAAAAGGGAAAAAAGTGGAGATAGAGAGAAAAAATGACAATTATATAAGGAAAGCACTAGAAAAAAGAGGCCTATCAGTGAATGAATACTATAAAAAAATAGAAAGAGAAGAAAAAATACATGAAGCAATAGAAGAGAAGAGTAAAGAAATTGAATGGAATGAAAATTGGAACAAGTTAGAAAAGTCCAAATATACAAAAGAAGTTAAAATAATAGCTAATGGATGGGTAGAGGCACAAAATTACTTGATAAATGAAGATGGTACAAAAAGAAACAACATAAAGAAAATAGCTAGATTCAGACTAGGCAATGAATCCAGAGAAAATAAATTTTGGATGGATGAAGTAGAAAGAAAGTGTAGATTGTGTCATAAAGAAGGGGAAACGGTAAAGCACATATTTGAGGTATGTAATTATACAAAAATAAAAGGTTTAAGTTGGATAGAGGCAATGAATGGAAATGTAAATATGACAGCAAGATTGGCAGAGGTAGACTAGGTAAGAAAAGAAAAAGAAAGAACAAGTAATAATATAAGTTGAAAAGAAAAAGAAAAAGAAGAAAAGAAAGAAAAAGGAAAAAAACAAAGGAAAAGAAAAAAAAAAAAAAAAGAAAGCAAATGAGAAAATAATAGAGAGAAAAAAGAGAAAAGAAAAAAGAAAGAATGATTCTACAAGAAGGTAATCAAGGCATAAGAGAGAGAAGCGACATCTACTGAGAAGAAAGAGAAGGATAGACAGCAGGTAGAAAGAGGGGAAGATAAAGAGGAAAAGACCGATAGGTAAAACAGAAGGCTTATAGAGGTATAGAGATACAGGTTACACGTGGCGGCAAAATAAAAGAAAAAATATATTAAGAAAGTAAAGAATATTAAAAAGATAAGAAAAGAAAATAAGTAAAGCAAGAAGAATTCTTGAGAAGCAAAACAAAGTAAAGATAAAGTTATATAAGAAAGAGAAAAGGAGGATAGTTTGATACGAAAAGAAATAGAAAAGATTTTTAGGTTAAGTAGAAAGGAAAGTAGAAAAGAAATAATGAATAGTGAAGAAAACAATAAGATAACAATGAAAGAATGCGAAGGTGAAAAGAAAAAAGCCACAGAGAAAAATGAAGAGGAAGAAAAAAGTGAAAGGAGATTAAATGACTTAGAAGAAAAAGTTAAAGAGCAAGAAAGAGAACTGCAACTACAGAAAGCAGTAATAGACAGCATGGTAGCAAAAATGGAGAGGTTAGGGATAAAGTTGAAGAGGATGGAAAAGAGGATGGAAGAATTAGAGCCAGAAAAGGTACATGGGCAGAAGGAGAGCTTGAAGGAAATAATTAACCAGCTATGTGATAAAAAGCTCGAAGTAAGTAAAGAATTAGCGGAGGTTAAATCAAAGGTTGAAGAGATAAAAGAAAGAGGCATAGGTTCAAAGAAGTCAGGAGAAGGCACAGAAGAGGTGAAAGAAAAACAAGAAAAAGATGAAGTGTTTGGAAGGTCGCCTAATATGGAAGAAGTCTGCAGAAAGTATGGGAGAGAAAGAGTCCTATTGCTAAAATTAGAAGAGGGAAAGAAAACCATAGATATTAAGGAGATGCTAGAAAACGCGATAGGCAAGACACAATGGAAAGCCTTCCAGAAGGGGGAGAGAGAGGATCTTTTCTGGCTCGTATTCAAGATTAAGGAGGACAGGGAATACCTGTTAAAAAAGTTCAGAGAATAGAGGACAAAAGGAGGATTTGTAGTTGACGAGCCATTAACAAGAAAGGAAAGAATAGACAGAAAAGAAAGAGAAGAGAAAGAATACAGAAAAGAGTATAATAAAGAACAAGATCAGTATAAGAAATAAGAAAAGAAGAAAAAAGAAAGAAGAGAAAGATAGAGAAAGAAAAGAAGTGATAGAAAGAAAAGAAATGTTTAAGTTTTTTGAAGTATTTTTGAAAATAAAATGTAAAACCTAATTTTAAGTTCCAATGTGATACTAGTGTCAAATAAAAATAAAAGTGATTGATAAGTTTTGATTTAGATTAAGAACATAAAATAAGCTGAACAAAAGGACTAATTTAATTTGTAATAAAAGATATAAACTATATAAACCTGTATTAAGTATTAAGAATTTAAATAACACAAACACAAACACAAAAGTAACAGACACGCACACAACGCAAACAACACAACATACAGAGACAAATGTAAAAATTCTCTTAGTAAGAATAAAGAATTATTATTACTATATATATAATATAATTTATTTAATTTATTGAATATGAATAAAAAAATAGTGATATTGTACAATATATAAGTATAAAAATAACTTATTATTAATTAAATGATGTTAATGATCAAAGTTACAATAAATTTAAAACTAAAAAAATTTTTAAATAATTTTTTTTTTTTTTAATTTTGTTAGTATTATATTTGATATATCATAATGTTTATTTATGTCTTAAGATTTATAGGATTATTTTGATATAATTTCTTTTTGATATTTTTTTGACTTATTTTTACATTTTTTAAGATATATCAGCATTTTATACTAAAATTTAAAAATTTGTTTACCTTTATATTCAAAAATAAGTGACGTAATCATTATTAATATTTATGAGATCATTAAATCATTATATTATTTTAATGATTTAAATTTGTATATATATAAAATAAAATAATTTTGAAATATTAAACTTACTTTGTAGAATACTTACTTTTATAATTTTTTAATCTAATATTTTCTTAATAATATTAGCTAATCGTAATAAATATCTAGAATAAATTTGATAATTTTGATTCATATAATATTCTGTTATTGGTGCACGTATTTGGATTTTATGTTCTATAATTTTATTAACGTAACATTTATAATATTCTGGTACTTTATTCCAATTATTGTATTCAACTTTTTCTTCATTCTCGCCAATATATGAATTAATAATATTATTTAATCGAGAAATTTCTGTATCTTCTGAAATATTATCATTTAAGCTTTCTAAATAATGTTCATATTCTTCTCCATAATTTAAGTGGTCTTCAATTTGATTATTTCAATAATCCATTGTTTGTTGATCGATAACATCATTTACTTGAACATGATTTCCTTCAAGTGGATTCCATTCCATCATTTTCGTTTGTATTATTTATTTAAATATTTAAATTTTTATTATTAATTTTTGTAGTGATATTGTAATTTTAATATTTATTAATTTTATTATTAGTTTAATAATTAATATAAATGTAACCTGTAAAAAATAAAAATTAAATTATTATATAATTTGTTAAAAATAATTGTAGAAATATAAAATTTAATATTGATAAATTTTCAAAATTTTATGTTGAATTATAATAAAATTATTTTTCTAATATTTCTTTCCACACTATATTTGGTATATTATCATTATTTTCTGATTCATTTTGAATAAATATTTTATTTGCATTTTTACATTGCGAAAGAGCAACGTATAATTGACCATGAGAAAATAAAGGTTTTTTAATATATATACCAATATTTTCAAAACTTTGTCCTTGAGATTTATTTACAGTTATTGCAAACGCTAGAACAATAGGAAATAGTTTTCTGTATAAAATAAACGGTAATGACGATGATTCGTTAGTATTTAATATTATTCTTGGTATAAACACTTTATTTCCTTCATTTTCTCCTGTAATAATTTCAGCTTCTATATTATATTTAAATAATTTAGTTATTTTGAATCGTGTTCCATTACATAATCCATCTTTAATACTTAAATTTCGAATCAGCATTATAATTGCGTTTACTTTTAAATTTAATTCGCGTAGAGGTAATTTTTCTCTTATATTATTTAACATTTCTATTGGATAATTTAAATGAATATTATCATCTGTTTGATCTACCTCCTTATACGTTGCATAATCAATACTATAATAAGTTATTGTTTGATTTTTAATTAATTTTAATATTTTATTATTTAAAATGTTTACTTCTTCATTATGTGTACTTAAAATAACATTTTTAGAAAAACAAGAAATTTCATTAATGTTTTAATAAATTTTATTACAAACGTTATTAGTTTTTCATTCTTTTGGAATAATGAATGGATCAACTTTTCCTTCTCCGATATTTAATAAAAATGAAGAAAAATTGTCGTCATTAGATCTTACGTTTTTTTTTAATTTAAAAATATGAAATAAAGGCCAAAGATTTAAATACTTTATAGTCTCTTCAATAATAGTATTTCCTGTTCCATATTTTAATACTGGTAAAATTTTTCTAAAATCTCTACCTAAAATCATTATTTTTCCACCAAAACTTTTATCATTACGACAAACATCCTTTAATGTTTTGTCTACAATTTCTAAAGCTTTTTTGGGAATCATTGATGCTTCTTGTTTTTATTTTTGTCTTATTTTTTTTTATCTGAATCAAAATTTAATAACGCACTTTCAATGTTATTTAAATCTAATGGTAATCTGAAAGTTCTATGACTCGTTAAACCTTTAGGTAATAAAATTTAAGCTATAGCTGTCCAAGCCATGAATAAATTTTTTTTTTTACACTTATATAATAATATATTAATGTTTTTTATAAAAAGGTTTTTCCAGAACCTTTCGGTCTATCTATGAAAAATATTTTTTGTTTATTATTTATTATTTGTTTGAAAATATTTTTTTGATAATCATTTAATTGTTTATACATTTCATTAAATTTTTTTCTATTAAATCTATAGTTTCATTAGATATACCACATTATATTAATTAGCATATAATAATGCATGAAAGTTATAAACTCTTATATCATTATACGAGTGGGGGGACAGTGGGGGATGATGTGGGGGGGCATGCGAGGGGACTACGGGGGGAAGTGGGGGACACGGAGAGGCTTGGGGGATATAGAGGGGGAGAGTGCTTATAAAATATCGTAGAATTTCAAACAATTTCACGTTATTTTGTTGGGGTTCTTAAAAAACCATTGTAGGGGAGGGGCTGTGGGGGGACCAGAGGGGGAGTTGGGCTACTGAATCTTAATTTTTAATATAACTATATAATATAGGAAGATATATATATATATATATATATATTTAATCATTGAAAAAAGTTTGTTGTAAAAAGAACTTAAATGAAAATTATTTTGAGTTATTTCTAATAATTGTATTCTTTAATTTATTTACAGTTATTTACGTATATTTGCAGTATCTACATTTAAAAAGTGTATAAATGATAATAAACAATCATTATCTATCTCCAGCCTAACGCTTTTTTATTGTTATTTACAGTTTTTAATATTTTCTTATAATCGTTTGTTTATTTGCAGTATTATTCTACTTTTACAAAATAATTTTCATACAAGGTGATAAAATATTTTACCATAAGATAATATATATATGTTAAATGCACACAAGAAAATGTCAACATCAAACCTAATTCTCTAATGTAAAGAATAAAAAATTAAATTAATAGAATTTTGAAATTTTGATATGGGAATACTTTTTATAAATAACTTTTTAATAACTTTGAATAATGGTAAATTTTCTAAATAACTTGTGAAATTGAATGCTAATTAAATTTAGTTTTAACATGAAGATAATTATTCAAGTTGGAAATGTATTTAATAAAATGATATAACTATTTATAAGTTATCACTTAAGAGCAGGTCGAGTATATCTGTCCTTTTCTAATGAAAGAATTGACTTTTTTACAAAAACTTATAATTTCAGCAAAAAATGAAGAAAAAGCCCCATCTCGTATCAAAAAAAGCAAAATTTTCTTTAATAAGAAAGAATTAATTTTATTGCTTCGTTTTCAAGAAAACCTTGAAAAACCAAATTGTCTACCTTAACCTCTATGTTTTAAGTTTTTCAAGGTATTCTTGAAAACGAAGCAATAAAATTAATTCTTTTTTATCAAAGAAAATTTTGCTTTTTCTGATACGAGATGGGGCTTTCTTTTCATTTTTTGCTGAAATTATAAGTTTTTGTAAAAAAATCAATTCTTTTATTAGAAAAGGACAGATATACTCGTCCTGCTCTTAATAATAATTTTTTAAACTTTTCATTCATAGTTTAGAATAATATTAAATATATGATTATTATTTTATTAGTTTCTATCAAATATTATGTAAATTTTATAAGTATATATTATTTAAGGAGATGTTAAATGAACAGTACACTTGCGTCGAAAAATATTGACTATATTTCCATTGTATTTCAAAATTTTGAATAAAGAGATGCATTAACATATAATATGTATCACGAAGATTATTCAGTTAAATTTTTAAATAAATGTTTTCATTAAATATTGAGGAGTTTGGGTTCCAATATTATTTACTAATATTTTTCTATCTGGAATCAGAAATCTAAATATCTTGAAAACTAATGATTAGAATAATTTAAAAATTTAAATAAATAATCATCATGGTACATAATTTAAAAATTCGTAAATATAAATTTTTCAATCATTAAAAATAGAGTTAAAAAAAAGATAAAAATATTTGTCAGGACACAAAAAATAGTATTTTGTCTGATCTTTCAAATGCCGTCCAGATTTCTCAAATTCATTGAGCCATTTCCGAGATATCGCAGTTTGAACTTGATTTGAAAAAAAAAATTCTTACGAACTTTTGAGCGGTACTGTGTATATATTAAATAGTACATTATTGACCAAGGATGCATAATGACCATTCTCGGTGAGTGCGAACTTTTGGGGCCGAGCGTAGCGAGGCCTCAAAAGTTGCACGAGCTAGGATGATCAATGTGCATCCATGGTCTAATATACTTTTTTTTTGTCCCGAGGCCGAGACATTTAAAATTTTTCCGTAGGGCGCAAAATGGTCATTTTGCGGCCTAAGGCAAAAAAAAAATAATTATTACAATAGATTTTAGTTAAATAAAAATGTTTATTTTAATAATTATAGCGTTGACATTTATTTTGATAAAAATGTTATTTGATTGACATTTACAGTATTATTTTAACTATATTTAAAAAGTTATTTGTCATTAATGAAAAAATATTCAATTTTTCAAATTAATAATCTATTAATATCAAGAATTTTCTAAAAATTATGGTATTAATGATCTGCAAACCTTACTTGTGATACATACACTTTCAAATATTTGTATCTCGTTACAATTTTTTATTAGATGCAAAAAGGATTGTTAAGTAATTGCAAATAGTTATTTTATTATTCTGAAATATTCAAATTTAAAACTAACCAAAAATGTGTATTTTAATCTTATGATTTTTAAATTTAAATTTCTTATTTCATATATATGTAACGTCCAAATAATTGTTCGTTACGATTTTGTCGTTTAAGCCTAGGCTTTCGCCTAATAGCTAGGGTGACTTCACGGTAAAATAAATATAAAAGAATTTAAATAAATAATAAATAAGAAAATTGAATTTATAAAGGGCTGATTCCACTCAGATTCATGCAGGCCGTCACTGATCGAATTTGTTTTTTTCTTCTAAGTAATAAAAATACCTTCTATTATGTACATAAAGATAAAATTTACCTTGTAAAACGCTCAAATTTATTTTTTTTTACTACAGCAATTTTAGTGTTAGATGCAAAAACGAAAATTCAAAATGAACCTCTACTTTTAAATGACTATAGCTTCGTCAATTTTTAATCTTTTTGGGCGTTCTTTTAACGAAAATGTGCGGAATTCTGTCCAGTTTTAAATGCAATTTCGATTTTTGTAATACGATTTGATCTCACTAAGTTATTTACGAAAAACCGAAAAAAGCGATTTTTTTCAAACACGATTTTCTCAAAAACTATATATTTTTTTTTTATAAATTTTAATATGATTTTATACATAAAAAATACTAACTTTGAGGGTAGGTGAAAATATGCGATTTCGCCTTATTTTTTTTTAAACAGATTTTTAAACGTTTTTTTTATATTTTCGATTTTAAAACATTGATACCATGGCGCATCGTACTATTTTTCCAACTTTACGTGTTCTTACAACTATTTTTATGCTTTTATTTATTAAAATATCAAAAATATTAACAATAATCTTTGAAATGAACCCCGGATCGAATATTTTGATCAATTAGAACCTAAGTTATGACGATTTAAAGTTTAAAAAAAAATGCTGAAACTTTAAATAAATATATTTACTTTGAATTTTGAATTTTGAATTTTAAATTTTAAATTTTGAATTTTTAATTTGAATTCTGAATTTTGAAAAGGTGAATTTTTTAAATACTAAAATATATTATTTGGTCATTTTTAACGAACGTCATAACTTTGGTTCTAATTGATCAAAATATTCAATCCGGGGTTCATTTCAAAGATTATTGTTAATATTTTTGATATATTAATAAATGAAAGCATAAAAATAGTTGTAAGAACACGTAAAGTTGGAAAAATAGTACGATGCGTCATGGTATCAATGTTTTAAAATCGAAAATATAAAAAAAACGTTTAAAAATCTGTTAAAAAAAAAATAAGGCGAAATCGCATATTTTCACCTACCCTTAAAGTTAGTATTTTTTATGTATAAAATCATATTAAAATTTATAAAAAAAAAATATATAGTTTTTGAGAAAATCGTGTTTGAAAAAAATCGCTTTTTTCGGTTTTTCGTAAATAACTTAGTGAGATCAAATCGTATTACAAAAATCGAAATTGCATTTAAAACTGGACAGAATTCCGCACATTTTCGTTAAAAGAACGCCCAAAAAGATTAAAAATTGACGAAGCTATAGTCATTTAAAAGTAGAGGTTCATTTTGAATTTTCGTTTTTGCATCTAACACTAAAATTGCTGTAGTAAAAAAAAATAAATTTGAGCGTTTTACGAGGTAAATTTTATCTTCATATACATAATGGAAGGTATTTTTATTACTTAGAGGAAGAAAAAAATTCGATCAGTGACGACCTGCATGAATTTTATGACCCGTATTAATTATTCAAGGCTTTAACTCTTTCGAGTCGTACCTTTTTAGATCAACAGGCCATACTCTGTTTGAGAGACCACCTGTGATAATTTATACAGCTATCCCTCCAATAATTATGAGGGAAGGATGAGAAAAAATAAAAATAAAAGGGGAGATCAATTCCGAAAGGACTCCCAAGGGCTAGCTTTAACAAGCATCAGCCCTTGTTTGTTGCACAAGTCAATAATGACTTTAGCAACTTAATGCATTCAATGCAAAGTCTGTACTAGAGCTTTTTTGCGTCCTTTTTGAACTTCTCGACCTCTATAACCTACTCTATGAGAGAGCGCGGTGGCGTAACGGATAGAGCTCTTGCCTTCAACGCAGTGGGCACGAGTTCGAATCCTGGCCAGGTACCTCTGACTTTTTTTTTTTTAAAGAAAAATTAGTGTATGTGCTAATAATATCACGTGACTCTTACAAAATCCGATCTCATTGGGTATCGATTGATTGTTGGTCACAAGAAATATGACTGACCATCGATCGGCAGTCGAAGATTTCGGTATAGTGTATCAGATGGGCTAGCCTGATGTGTTAAACGGTTTCGAGCTAGAATCTTTCTGATATTATCATATGAAAAAAGTTAATTATATAGAGGATTATAATATCCTCTATATAATTAACTTTTTTCTTAAAAAAAAAAAAAAAAAACTTAGAGCTTAAGAGGTTGAAAATTGTCCGAATTGATATTGAGCGAAAGCAGGTACTTTATCGAGCTATTACCCGTTTCACTTAATTCCCTATTTTTGCATTCGAAATTAATGCACTACTTGGGTAAACTTAAATTAAGCCTAGTTCCCAAGTGCAGCATCAACAGGAAGGTAAAGGAAGAAAGAGGAAAAAAAAAATTTTGAAAAGAAGAAAATTTAATTTTAATTTGAGTTTATTCAAAATAGACTTACTTTCTTTTTCTTAAATTAGAGTAAAAAACTCTTTTAACAATCCAGTAGTTGTAAAATAAAAAAAAATATTCAAAGTCAGATTGACTTGTAGAAATATTTTTTATTGGAAGTACTTTAAGTAACAATTTCAGAAAATGATCAAGTCCGTAAAGGGACTTTGAATAAAAATTTTGGAAAAATAAAAATTATACAAAAATATTCTAAGTCTCAAAGAGATTTAAAATGAAAACTTTGAAATTTAAAATTGAAAAGAAAATATAGAAATGAAGTCCGTAAAAGAACTTAAATTGAGACTTTGAAAAATTTAAAACCTCACAGGGTCTGTAAACAGTCAAGTAGACTATTGGAAAATTAGAAAAATAGAAGTGTGTTGTGTACTACATTACTAGGAGTATTTATACTAAAAAATCACTGAATCCCCTCTTACTGGGTTGTTTATTACATAAATTTCTTACATATTAAACATGCGTAAGACAGAGAAACATCATAAGGAGAGAGCTTAAGATAAGCAAGAAGCTTTCTTATTGCTTCCCTGTCTATGAATTTCTCCGCCTCTTATAGACATATTAAAAATTAAAAATTATTATTATTCTAAAAATAATCTAAAACTAAAATGTTTATTATTCATTACTAATTCATCAAAAAAAAAAAAATAACACAAAAAGAAAATATTTAATTATAAACTAAATTAAGTAAAAAAAAAATTATTATAAATATACATTGTCGCATATCTACTTGAAGAGAAGAAAAAATTATTAATTCCTTCTGTATAAGTAAATTTTCGTTTATTTATTAATAAGGACTTATTTTAATAATTAATTTCATTCTTATTCTATCGCAAGAAAAACCTTTGGTTGGGTGCATGTATGTGCATGTATGTATGTAGATAAAAATTAAGAGGAGAGGAAAGGTCACGCCCAGCATCAAGCTTACTTATTCCCTTTACTCTTAAATTGTATTTCTTTATCAAAAAGTATTAAAAATTTATTGTTTTAATGTTAATTAATTTTAAATAATGCACTTAGGTTAGAAATATTATCAATGTTAAGAGCAGGTCGAGTATATCTGTCCTTTTTTAATCAAAGAATTGATTTTCTTACAAAAACTAATAATTTTAGCAAAAACTAAGAGAAAGCCGCATCTTGTCTCAAAAAAGCAATATTTTCATTGATAAGAAAGGATTGATTTTATCGCTTCGTTTTCAAGAAAACCTTGAAAAACAAAACATAGAGGTTAGGGTAAACAAATTAATTTTTTTAATTTCTCTTGAAAATGAAACAATGAAATTAATTCTCTCTGATTAAAAAAAAAAATTTTTTTTTCGATACGAGATACGGCTTTCTCTTTATTTTGTGTTAAAGTTATTAGTTTTTGCAAAAAATTAATTCTCTTATTAGATAAGGACGGTGACCTCCTCTTAAAATGTAAAAATTTCAAATTGATCGGTTAAAAAATACATAAGTTATAACGTTAGTTCATTTGCATTAATAATTTAAAAATCAATAATTCATAATATTGATGTTGAATAATTTAACTATTGTCGCTGTTGATCGAAAAGTTAAAAGAGATAATTTAGAATTTATAATTATATATTTGTAAATAAAAAACAATCTTATCTTGAGACATCTATATTTGCAGAAAAATTATTGCAATTTAATTACAAAAACAGAGATTGTTTATTATTACTTAGTTCCGAGAATTCTACAATATAAAATCAATAATATTTCTTTACAAAAATTTTTAAGTCGAAGAAAAGTGCATCCTTTGAGAGTTTTTCTTTTTCGTATATCAGTTATCGTTTTTATTGGTTTCACGTGGTGTCATAAAATCCATTCATGCATTCAGGCCAATATCTTAGTTTTTATATACTAAGATGATTTTCTAACTATTCTAAAATTAACCTTTAGCTGGCATGTCTCTCCAGCCGATTATAGCTGGTCTATGGGGTACTATAGTACCCCAGCGCGAAAAATTGTCGTAAAAACTAAAGTATTGGTTATCTCAACTCAAAAACATTCTGGAGGGATCTTCAGAGGTGACTCCAAAGGGTAGCATAGTTTATAAGAGAAAAAATAAAACGCTTTCAAAATTTGATAAGAAAGAGCGTGGGGTACTATAGTACCCCCCCTGCCAGCTAAAGGTCAAGAAAATATTCATATGAATTTAAAATACAATTTTATTTTTAAAGTACTATAGGATTATTACGATTGTAAAATTTATTGACAGAAAGAAAGACGCAAAATTAAAACAAAAGGTTTACTTAATATAAAAGGTGTTCCTTGGGTATTCCCTAATCCTTAACTTAAAATTTATTATTTCAAGAGATTAAAAGTAGAATTAAGACAAAAATAAAAAAAAACTACCTAATTTGAGGAGGATATTACATATATAAAATACATTTGTGCAGATATTTTTATTAGAAAACAACACAAAATTTTTTTAAGCATGTTTCACGTGAAAATTAATTTCATAATTCAAATTCATGGTCATATATTAAGGTATAGAAATTATAGTTGTAACTCAGTTCCCAGTTCTCAGTTTATTTATATCAAAAATCGTACTATCTTTGTTTTTCTTATGAAAGTGGAGTGAGAAATAGTCACTTGATGAAATAAATTATACGCTTTTTTATTTTAAGCACATGTGTACATATATTTTTATATTATGTTTCATCAAATTATTTTCAATTTTATTAAGTACTCAAAATTAACTTAAATTAATTATTTCTTATTTACTTAAAATT